>JACEFZ010028264.1:635000-705000 GCA_014155875.1 Cepaea nemoralis | reverse complement strand
CAAATTGTCCACACATATCTGTAGAATTATGATACAACTGACAAGCTATCCACAAATATTCCACTTTTAATTAACTGCCAAGTTTACACTATTTAATAGATGTAAATTGTCATTAATAATTGCAAAATTAATTTCACATCTCTTCAGTTTGGTTAGTATATTTTTTGTTCAAGTACTGTCTTTAACCGTACATACCCTGCTAGTGCTTATTCCTGTGTTCTGTTTTCTGACCTGATGTTTTAAGTCCTACTCATTTACTTTGTAGGAAGTTGACCACTGAGATAGTTTGTTTGGGTGTGTGACAACAGTTGGACATTCTTACTTGCATCTCTTCACTTGTGAAACCTGTCAAGCGGCTTAAATGTTGTAAGAGTTTCATTGATGAACAGAAATAGTGAAATAAATGCGGATGTAACTTAGCAGTGATCGTAGAAGGTTGCAGAGCAACAGAGTAGGATGTCCTTAGATTCTACAACTGATGAACGTTCATTCATCAACCACCTGATGTCAACCATTTGACATCAACCATTTGACATCAGCCATCTGACATCAATCATCTGACATCAACCATATGACAGTAACCATCATTCATCAACCGCCTGATGCCAACCACTTTGCGTCAACTGCCTGTTGTCAACCATCATTCATCAACCACCTGATGCCAACCACTTTGCGTCAACTGCCTGATGTCAACCACTAGTAGGTGTCACTACATAATTTGGTGACTATATTGTCACATAATGCAACAACAACAACAGCGGATGTCTCTGAACATTCATCAGACACTCGTCAAAGAACCATACTTAGTCTCTGTCAGTGCCTCAAGCAGAAGATGTTCCCTTCTGATGACTGGTTTGTTCTTGCCTTTTTTGAATTCTTGAACCTGCAAACCTTTTATGTGTATGCTGGGGGGACTATAGGATACTCATCCGCGGAGTCAGTTATAACAAGAATGATGCCCTCGGGCATAGCATCGCAAGACATGGCATAAAGTCTCATGTCTGCCGACTCATTTTGGACAAACCAGAATTGGAAGAAAAATTAAACTATTGTCTGCTTCATCATTCATATAAACCAAAGATGGATGGAAAATAAATATAATGTCTGCTTCATCATTCGTATATCCCACTGATACAAGAAAAATTAAACTATTGTCTGCTTCATCATTCAGATAAACCAAAGATGGATGGAAAATAAATATAATGTCTGCTTCATCATTCGTATATCCCACTGATACAAGAAAAATTAAACTATTGTCTGCTTCATCATTCGGATAAACCAAAGATGGATGGAAAATAAATATAATGTCTGCTTCATCATTCGTATATCCCACTGATACAAGAAAAATTAAACTATTGTCTGCTTCATCATTCAGATAAACCAAAGATGGATGGAAAATAAATATAATGTCTGCTTCATCATTCGTATATCCCACTGATACAAGAAAAATAAACTTACTGCCTGCCTCATCATTCGGATATCCCAGTGATATGGTGTGTGTGTGTTTACATTCACCAAGGACATACTTTGTTTTGAATCCCAAGGATGAAAGAAAAAATAAACATTTCTCTCTACAAGGATGTTTTTGTCCTTACCAGTACTTACATTTGTTAAAATTTGGTTGTAATGTTGTGATTACCTTCATTCATAATTATTTTAGTAATATAGTAATGATAGTTTTGAATTTGTAATAATGAAATAAATATGAATCAATTCAGCTCCATTATAAATACTTGATAATAAAGTGCAATTATGATGTTGTGCTTGAGGTGATGTGGTGAATCAACTTTGATGTTGGGCTTGAGGTGATGTGGTGAATCAACTTTGATGACTTCATGTGATTGTTTCGGAATAACTTGATTGTTAAGTGTTACTAAGTTGATTGTTGCTACAGTGATTGAATTATAACTTCACTCGTGGGTTAGGACTGGTCAGTAACCTCTTTGTTGAATCATCTGTTTGAATCTTGATGTTGGGTCATCTATTTCAACTTCTATATTCAACCTCTTTTATTGGTTCAACTTTCTTTTTGATTTATCTATTTGAACCTCGTTGTTGGTTCATCTGTCTGAACCCCATTGTTGGTTCATCTGTTTGAACCTCATTGTTGGTTTATCTATTTGAACCTCACTGTTGATTTATCTATTTAAATCCCATTGTTGGTTCATCTATTTAAACCTAATTTTGGTTTATCCATTTAAACCCCATTGTTGGTTCATCTGTTTGAACCTTATTGTTGATTTATCTGTCTGAACCGTCTTATTGGTTCCTCTGTGCCAACCACTTTGTTGGCAATGCTGAAATACAAATGAGAATTCTGTGATTAGGGTGAGTTTTGTCATGTGTTTCATTCTGTGTTATTTATTTTCATTGGGTTTTTTTTCTATTGTGTTCAACTTCTCGTGCTGATTGACCAGAGAGAATGGCAATGTTGTGTTTCATTTCAACAAGCAACACTTGAACAGTTTTAACACACTGCCAAATATGTATTTAAAAATGCCAAACTGGCATTTAAAGTATGAAATGCAATCAGTTTGCAGGAAATGTGCTAAGTCCCTCACAACTTCAATGTCTACATTATTGTCTACGTGATTGAGACATATCATGTGTAGAAGAAACATATCAGAGGTATGATCTCTGAAGTGTTAATCAATTCATCTTCTTAACTCATTTAGCATTTAGTAGCTGTCATAAAACACACACTCCCTTATGGGTTACCAAAGTTGTAATAAAACTGTTGAAATATATATATCTCCACTTTATGTCCAGGTTTTATTTTCTTGTAAGCCAAAAGGAAGTAAACATATCGGTGGGTGCAGTTTGGTATGGGGACAGTCAGATGATCTTTTGATTCTTAATATATATTGTCATTACCACGGGCGGGAGAAGTGTTTGTGTGATGTGTTAAGAGACCAAGTCACAATAGACATCGCAGACTTAAGACAGAAAACAACGCACTCTTGTTTAGCAGTCATCTGGGAAATAGACACTATTGCACATTGGACTGCATAGGATTTTTGTTTTTAAATTTACGTTTGGTAGTTGTAGTAGATTTGAACAAAAAAGCTTGTTTTCCCGCAAGTATTTCAACGCTTACCTCCAGTATATAGAGATTAATTAAATATGTTAACTGCCAGATCCTACTCAAATACTTGAGATAGAACAAGAGGAGGTTACACACAAAAACATGTCTGAAGCAAGAGCCTGGTGTGGGTCTGTGATGTGACACGTCCTCACATGTCCTAGATCTGAGTGTGGGTCTGTGGTGTGACACTGCCGTCACACTCCGGCGTCTTTCCCTCTGATGATGAACTAGTTCTGATCCAACCGTGCTCATGGCATAATCATCGTAGCTTCCAATCAACTACACAAATAAGTCTAAACTTGGTCTAAACTAGGTCTAAAATAGATGTCAGCTAGGTCTAGACTAGGTCTAAACTAGATTTCAGCTAGTCTAGATTAGGTCTAAACTAGGTCTAGACTAGGTCTAAAATTGGTCTAAACTAGGTCTAACATAGATTTCAACTAAGTCTAGACTAGGTCTAAACTAGGTTTCAACTAGTCTAGATTATTTCTAAATAGATTTCAACTAAGTCTAGACTAGGTCTAAACTAGATTTCAACTAAGTCTAGACTAGGTCTAGACTTAGGTCTCAACTAGATTTCAGCTAGTCTAGATCAGGTCTAAACTAGGTCTGGACTAGGTCTAAACTGGGTCTAGACTAGATCTAAACTAGGTCTGGACTAGGTCTAAACTGGGTCTAGACTAGATCTAAACTAGGTCTGGACTAGGTCTAACCTAGGTCAAAACTAGGTATAGACTAGATCTAAACATGTTTATTGTTTACTGTAATGTGCACTGATCTTTACAAAGATGCCATTGACATCGTGGCAGACAAAACTTCAACTTGTCCGATTTATTTTTATTCAAATACAAGAAAACAAATTAATATAATTTAAATATAATACTCATGCCTAGAGTTCTGTATTCAAATATGTGTATGCAGATTGTAGATGTTTATTTGAGTTCGGTGACTGCTGCCAATTTTATTATATGTCATCCTACAATGACATGAAACAATCACTATTGATGATTTCCTGTGAAGCACATGACATCCCATTTTTATGTTGATGAATGTTCCACAAATTCACACACAAGTATTCATAGTTTTCATGCGCATAAAATATGATCACTGGCATTATCTGTGATGTATTGTATCAAACACAGTCTACTTAATTTGTGTGTATATTATTGCGTTTTTTAAAGTTCTTTAATTATCAGAAACCTATAATGTTATTAATTTCATGCTTGAAATCATTTCCGTCAATAATCATAAAACTATTACAGAAATATGCCACACTGCATCAATCTTTTCTAACATCCATCTTCTAGTAACAGTGAAAAGACTACAGTAATCACATGAGAAATATGGTTGTAAAGGTCTAAGGCAGGGGTGGCCAACATTTTCAGCAAGGCGGGACAGATTTCAGAAATAATATGTCCTGCCGGCTACGCACCTATTTTTTTTTTTTTCTTAATTAAAGTAAACAAGCAAGAGTGCTACAGCTTCGACCATATCGTCGCTTCCCACTCCGCGGGCCGCAACATGACTACAGGCGGGTCGCATGCGACCCGCGGGCCTCGTGTTGGCCACCCCTGGTCTAAGGCAAGGGAGTTTTCATATACACATATTCTTCTGTCTTCTGTCTTTTGTCCTTAATATACCAAAGACCCTTAGACATTTCACGGGGAGCCTGCCTGTGATTTACTATCTCTGTTTTTTTATCGCAGTCTCTTGCCAGCTTTTTCCGCATTGTGCCATTTTTCTTCTAGGGACAAAAGCTTCTTTATATCTTAACAGGCACATTTCGTGTTCAATCATTTCTGAAGATTTGTTTATGATTCTTTTAACTGTGCTCTGAGACTAATGTCTGCTCAGGATGTTCCACAGACTAGTGTCTGCCTAGGATGTCCAACAGACTAGTGTCTGCTCAGGATGTCCCACAAACTAGTGTCTGTCCAGGGTGTCCTATAGACTTGGGTTGTCTCATGATTTCCCACAGACTAGTGTCTGCCCAGGATGTCCCACAGACTAGTGTCTGCCCAGGATGTCCAACAGACGTGTCTGCCCAGGATGTCCCACAAACTAGTGTCTGTCCAGGGTTTCCCACAGACATGGGTTGGCTCATGATGTCCCACAGACTAGTGTCTGCCCAGGATGTCCCACAGACTAGTGTCTGCCGAAGATGTCCCACAGACTACTGTATGCCCAGGATGTTCCACAGACTAGTGTCTGCCCAGGATGTCCCACAGAGTAGTGTCTGCCCAGGATGTCCCACAGGCTAGTGTCTGCCCAGGATGTCCCACATGGAGGTCATGAACGGTCTATATCTGTATAAACACTGGCCTTGACATTTTCACCTGTCTATGCATCTGGATATTGGCTGTAAACATTACGTCCCTTGGTAGGCAGCCGCCATGTTTAACTGTGCCAGATTTATTTAAACTAGTGTCCTATTTTTCATATTCTTGAAGCCAACCCAAATCTACGTTTCTAGCAAGAACTGTGTAGTTTTCTGCAAACCCAGCAAGATATTTAGTGACTTTTGATAAAATGAGTCAAGATTCAACAGGAAGTAGACCTTACCTTTCTGAGCTGTTTGATGCAGTGTAGTCAGATGATGAGCTGTGCAGTTTGAGGCATAAGTTGTAGCATCTACTTGAACGTTAAGAAGTTAACAACAAATTGAAAAGTCGTCATCTGGCGCCCATATGTTAATAGAGCCCATACGGGAAGCAAAGAATAGTGACATTGTGACTGCCAAGCGTGTCATCAGAGACGACTAAGGCGGGTTGCCATGAGACTGGCTACCTCATCCTGGAAAAAAATGTAAAATTTGGCTGCAAAATCCAACCATTTCCATTCAAGAGAAGAAGAAGAAGAAGAAGAAGAAGAAGAAGAAGAAGAAGAAGAAGAAGAAGAAGAAACAACAACAACAAGCAGCAGCAGCACAGTAAGAAGAAAGAAAAGAAATCTAGGCTAAAATCAGACCAGAAACACCACGGAAATAAAGGCTAGCAAATCAGATGCCTGGTTTGGCAGGTCAATTGCAATAAATAATAGAAAGGCTACATGTGGTTATTTGTGCTCACCAGCTCATCTGTTTTGTAGAGTCCAATCATTTTCTTATTAATAATTAATATTAAACATTATTTGTATTGCCATTTCCTACTTTGTTGTCATTATTTATTAGTCTCTATTTTCATATGATTAATGCATCACTGTTATAACTTGTAATCTCTGCTAGCTGTTATGCCATTATGATTATCTGTTTTCTATTGTTATTTCTTAATATTAATCATTTCTGTTGTTATATATTATTTTGTATCCTCATGTGTTGATATTTGTCCTGTTTGTACAATATGTTACTTGCTTTACAACCTCAAGCTTTATTGTGAGTCAGACGTGATACTTCAATCATGATTGTTGTACATGCAGTCAAACATGAAGCTTCAATCATGATTGATGTACATGAAAATAAACCAAAGTATATGTTTAAACACACCATTCATACTTACTCTGACCATCTAGCAGTATGCCAGTTAAGCATTTCATGTTTGTCTTGAAATAATACAATGTATTTTTGCCGTCTTATAGTATGACAGTAAATCATTTCCTTGCAGTCTAGACAGTAAGTTTCCTGCTAGTCTTGAATTAAGGCAGTATATTTTCTGCTGTCATGAAGTATAGCAGTGTGTCATTTCCCGGTTGTTTTGTACACAATGCAAATATTTTTAATTTATCACTTGTTTTATATTCTATCTGGCAGTAAATAATTTCTGAAAAGTGCCAGATTTTCACATAATACTTGCTAAATTATGAACATTGTATTTCATAAATCATGTTTCAATTTCTTGCCAAGCATGACCATTGAGTTCATAGTAACAATTGTGTACTGAATATTCATGTAATGTCATAAATGTATGATTTATAATTATTATGCACCATGCCAATCACAGTGCACTTTCTTCACGGAGGCACACTGTGAATGGAATAACCTGAAAGTGAATTCTGATTTCTTTGTAAGGAATAACAGGTGTGTAATTAGGCCACTCAACAATATTTGATATTTCAAGAATACAACAAGAAAAAAGAAACAATGACTTCAGAAACGTGATTATAATAAGTACATAGAGACTGACACATCACAATTATACTTCTTTTACCAAGAATGTGATCAATTGGTCATCTTTAGGCTGAAAACTGCCCACTGCATGTTGTTCAAGGATGTCGGCTATATAAGAGGACAAACAGTTAAACAAACATCATGCAAGATCATTGACTCCATGAGAGGACAAATAAAGGCTGGGATGATAATGTCCTCCAAGAATAGTGGGGCTATGACAGGACAAACAATGGAACGAACACATATTTCAGTACTGTTGGCTCATGACAGGACAAGCAGTGGAACAAAGACATCTTTCAGTACTGTTGGCTCATGACAGGACAAACAGTAGAACAAGCACATCATTCAGTACTGTTGGCTCATGACAGGACAAACAGTGGAACAAGCACATCATTCAGTACTGTTGGCTCATGACAGGACAAGCAGTGGAACAAGCACATCATTCAGTACTATTGGCTCATGACAGGACAAACAGTGGAACAAGCACATCATTCAGTACTGTTGGCTCATGACAGGACAAACAGTGGAACAAGCACATCATTCAGTACTGTTGGCTCATGACAGGACAAGCAGTGGAACAAAGACATCTTTCAGTACTGTTGGCTCATGACAGGACAAACAATGGAACGAACACATATTTCAGTACTGTTGGCTCATGACAGGACAAACAGTAGAACAAGCACATCCTTGGTTCATAATTGGACAAATAAACAGTGGAACAAACACATCCTTCAGTACTTTTGGCTTGTGGCCGGACAAACAAACATTAGAGCATATCTTCAAAGACTCTTGGCTCTATAAAAGGATAAAAAGTGGAACAAACACATCCCTCAGCACTACTGGCTTATTTCTGGACAAACAGTGGAACATATCCTCAAAGACTGTCAGTTCAATGAGAGGACAAACAAACAGTAGAGCGTGGCTCTATTAAACGACAAACAGTGCAACATATCCTCAAAGACTGTCAGTTCCATGAGAGGACAAATAAATAGTGGGACATACCCCCAAAGACTGTCAGTTCCGTGAGAGGACAAACAAACAGTAGGACATATCTGCCAACTGTTGAAGATCTACAGGATGGCAACTTTGCCTTTACCCAGCCACACAGAAGTACCAGCTCTCTGGCGATGGGAGAACCACAAAATTAGATGGCCAACTGTTTAAGAGAGATGCATGTGGATACTTGAAGACAAACAAAAAAATGAAAGAAACACTAGTTTGCATCAAAGCAACAACCTCTGCTACCCGGGGAAGTAGAGGTACCTTACAGTCTTGTTTAGTCTTTCCTCTTCTACCCTGGGATGTAGAGATACCTTACAGTCTTGTTTAGTCTTTCCTCTTCTACCCTGGGATGTAGAGGTACCTTACAGTCTTGTTTAGTCTGTCCTCTTCTACCCTGGGATGTAGAGATACCTTATGGTCTTGTTTTGTTGTGTTTTGTCTATTGTTTCCTATCCTATCCTGGGCTGGGCTGTAGACGTCTATGACCTCTCTTCTCTTCACCTTCATGTGTTCGATCTACCCTGTTTTATGTGTGTAGTTAAGCTATGACTGTGTTGACTTGACAGACAGGTGGGCGAATGACCTCAGATGTGATCACCTTTGACCTCTACACTAATGGATGCCTGTGACAACATACACAACTTGCGGACTCCCTATTTTCCTTACCAGAAAGTAACATAACTGTTATTCTTCTATACATTATAAGAATTAATGTATTATATTTTTTTCAGAATTGCACTTCAGCCACTCTGTGTTATACATATGCATACACATATAAAAAACCATGTATATGTCACACTGAGCACATCAGCCACCGAGTGCTGTTTGGTCTTTCCAAACATGGCTGTAGCACCATATACCCATTGTTTATTAAGGCGTATAGAAGAGTGCTTAAAATGTGCACACACTCAAGCCACATCTTCTGTCTGGAGACAAGACCTAAGTGTTGTGAATGCTGTTCATTTTGCCACTGCCACTCCATAACAAACTCATTTTACTTGTTTTGTTTCGTTTCACGCAACTTTCTTCCATTATGGTGTTTCAGCATTTTATATAATCTGTATGAAATTTACATATAAGATGTTTCAGTTGTACAGACTTGTACATATCTAAACTGTTCACACAAGAGAGTATGAGAAGTAAAGTGGATGTTTCTGGAATCAGTCTTATCAGTAATATCACATTTACTCTTCCTTAGAAGAGATAATTAATATCACATTCACTCTTCATTATGAGAGTTCAGTAATATAACATTCATTCTTCATGAAGTGAGATCAGTAATCTCACTTTCATTTTGTATCATCCTGGACACAGAAAATAATCATCATGAATAGCCCAGTTACCTTGTACATAACAAAAGCATGTTTTATTTAATAAAGAGATGTGGAACTTATAGGAACAAATGGCAAAATTGTTCGCGGATGCTGGACATATAACAGTGGAGATGTGGTTTCTATGAGAGCAATTTTGAGAATAAAGTTAGTAAGTCAGTTAGTTAGTCGCGGTTTCAACTTCACGGCAACGTTTGTTGAGAATAAAGTGGACTGACCATAAAGCAAACACTAAGATGTTGAAACAATGTGTTGTTGATCACTCACTGGAACTGTCAGAAAAAGACAACTGACATTTATCAAGCTTGTAAACACGAGAGATAGCCTTATGTAGGAAAACACTGGACAAAAGAGGCAGAAGAAGACAGAGAAGAGTTATGTGGAAAGTTTAAAATATTTTTAGAAAAAAGTGAAGAAACCTTTTCTTGTATACAGCTTGAGACATATTCGGTTATGTTTTGCCAGCTCCATATTTTTTGTTGACCAACTTTCGTTTGATGGGTGGTGTAGTTATCATGAGAAAATGCAATTACTTCTCTAAACGATTGCTGGTACACATGTCAGCCGATCTGAGAGCCAGATGGAGGCTTGTAGAATCTCTGCCAAGAAGGGGGGATTTAGTCACATAACATCCAGGCCGGCCGGCAAGGATGCTAGCCACTAAACCACTATAGCTCCCGTACACAGGTGGGGAACAGATCATAATGTATGTCATGTTGATTAAAATAGATGACAGAAAGGATCGGGGAGTCTTGATTGTCGATGTCTTCTGTTGTTGTTTATTCGTAAACCACCTACCCCATTCATCCTCATAAAAGAAGTGAAATTATGCGTTCAAGTGGCAAGTGAACTGTCAATAGATGACATGCGAATGTTATTAGATGATTTTTAGACTATCTTGAGTTATTAGATGACATTTAGACTATCTTGACATTAAAACTGTCTACAAGTGACACGTTGACAGTCGCAGATTAATAAACCTGTAGCCGAAGTAGCCACACCTCGGACATTACCTTGACATGGATGTTATCCAAAGATGTCGGCTCTAGGTCAGACACTTGGGGAGGAAGAGTGAGCGAGTGGTGACTTGCTTCATGAATTCTGAGCAAGAGAATGTTTCTGTTTGTTCATAGTCATTGTTCATTGTAGTTTATCCATTTCATAAATTAGACTAAAATGAGAACATTTTTTTTTTTGCTTTCCCGTGGTTGTGCACATAAAATGAATTATTTCATTTCATAATTGGAATTTTAATACAAATTGTCGTTACCTTGTCATTTTTTTCCTGCTTCGGATGTAGCTGTTGTATATTTATTTGTAATACTTCAATTCTGTTTGTAATTTATCTATTCATTTCTCGTGGCAATTGTCTTGACTTATTTGACACAAACATTGATGCTGAAAGTGTTATCAATCGACATTCCAGTGTATATAACAGTGAATATTCATGTTTATTCTGTTGCTGTAGGGGGTCAGGTTGTAATCTGCTTGTTTTGCCTCTGTGTTGCTGTATATATCACACAGATCATTAGCTAGACTGGATATTCAGTTGAACTGAATGCCCAAGACTAGTTGCTATGAATCAAATGTATATGATTATGATTCAAAGCCAGATATATTGTGCCCGTATTATTATTAATATTATTATTGTGATTATTTGTGCATGTGCTTCTAAACGGACAAGTTGTATTTCATACACAACATAGAATTGATCCGCATATACTACACATTAACATTATTCATGGATTAAGTTGTATGCCTTATGTTCAATAATGAATGAATCATTCATCGTAACACAATATAGATTTCTACAATATACCTTATTTTATAAGTGTTTTCTTATTGTCTTTTATGGTTTTGAGGCGGGCGTGTTTATTTATGAAGGTATGTGATGTTTGTGAAGTAGTTTACACAGCAAGCCACAGCTGGAGACTGCAGCAATTTGCATACATGGTTGTAGTACCTTGCATGTCAGTAGTTTCACATTGACATAATGTTGACCGATGTCATGTGACCTGTCATTAGATGACGTGTAGACTGTCGTGCCATGATATCTGTCTACAGGTGACACAATGACAGATTACTAGTGACATTCATTGAGACATTTGCCCTATTGGGAATATACTGGCAAAGGTAACAAAGGCAGAGAGATAGCTGTATATGAAAGTTGAAACAACTGGGCGACGAATAATAATAAAAGCAATACGATGATAATAGAAGCAATAGTTGTATAAAGTTTATTAACTGATTCAGTGCCATACAAAATGTAGGTTAGAACCAAACATGCTTAACAATCAAATGAACATGTTTTATAATATAATGGTCCATTTACCGAGCATTGAAATTGCGTAAGATGCCTGCCAAGAAATCAAGCAAATAACACAATGACCCTTATGGCGATATTTCGTCCTGTTGTCAAAATAGGAGGTCATATGTAGCGATATATTGTCCTTTGGCACTGAATAATTTACAGCATCAGATGACAGAGAGGATTGGGGGAGGGGTGGGGTGTCGTGATGGTCTGAGTCGGCTCCAAGCATGGTGCAAGGAGGAGAAGATGAAGAAGAAGAAGAAGAAGAAGAAGAAGTGTGGCACTCAAGGTGATACTGAGAAAGATGTGGACAATAAAGGACACGTCACAAGTGACAGAAAGAAAGATGTGGACAATAAAGGACACGTCACAAGTGACAGAAAGAAAGATGTGGACAATAAAGGACACGTCACAAGTGACAGACAGAAACGCACAAGATTTTAACCTAACATTGGATATACGATCGTAGACCCAAACTCCACTCGGTGGCTGATGTGGTGTCACATAGGCCGCCTCTACTTCCCAAGGCAATTCCTGGTAGCCATGTAAGGCTGGATCAACGAGGGAGCCCATGTCCATTGTAAAAATTCGAAACTCCCCTGACGGAGAACGAAACCCAACACCACCACATTTCATCTGATTTCATTTGTATATTTTGCGCGGAAATGTTGATCGTTTCAAATAACTTATAGGAAAGTAAAAGTTATAACAATGTTATTCTGGGGTTGACCTTTGACAGAAACGGCATGGTATCGTTTCATTAACAGAACTGACACAAACTGACGCCAGTACAAACTATACTCAAGATATGTGTTTTGTATGTCAATCGTCAGTGCATATAGTTTTAGTATAGAATTATAACGGCAAAATGAACAGCATAGTTGGTTGTAGTCCAAGTATACCGTTTGGTCACTACCTGGTTGTCATTAGTTGGTTATTGTTCTTCTGCCACCTGTGTTATGTATGGTTTTTAATTCATGATTCATTTTGTACACTAAATACATTTTACACATATTATCGCGTGGTTTGTTTTTGATTCTAATGTCTTCGGCAGTAGTTGAGTGGCTGTGTATTTGTCTTGCTTTATGTAGATGTGTACATGTACTCATTGGTTGTTGGGTCTTCATGTTTGGTTTCTTGCATGGGAAACCTTCACTTGTTGTATCTTTATGTCTATTTTGTGACACTGGTATATCTTGTCTTATTGTTGTATCTTTATGTCTGTTTTGTGACACTGGTATATCTTGACTTATTGTTGTATCTTTATGTCTATTTTGTGACACGGGTATCTCTTGACTTATTGTTGTATCTTTATGTCTATTTTATGACACGGTATATCTTGACTTATTGTTGTATCTTTATGTCTGTTTTGTGACACGGTATATCTTGACTTATTGTTTATCTTTATGTCTGTTTTGTGACACGGTATATCTTGACTTATTGTTGTATCTTTATGTCTGTATTGTGACACGGTATATCTTGACATATTGTTGTATCTTTATGTCTATTTTGTGACACTGGTATATCTTGTCTTATTGTTGTATCTTTATGTCTGTTTTGTGACACTGGTATATCTTGACATATTGTTGTATCTTTATGTCTGTTTTGTGACACTGTATATCTTGACTTATTGTTGTATCTTTATGTCTGTTTTGTGACACGGTATATCTTGACTTATTTTTGTATCTTTATGTCTGTTTTGTGACACGGCTATATCTTGACTTATTGTCGACACCTGGGCCAATGCTGCAACTTTCGCATTTGATGTCTACGAGGGCTTTCAGGATAAACAGGAGACAGTGGCGGTAGCTCTTGACCTGGAGGATGATTATAACAGGGTCAGGTATGATCGGTTAATACACACACTGTTGGACATGGAAGTCTGCCCTTGCCTTGTTAGATGGGTTGCGGCAGTCCTTTATGAGCGTAAGGTTGCACTGCGCATGGGTTCCTGGATTTCTGACCCATGTACTATTACACCTGGGTTGCCACAGGGATCTGCCTTGTCCCCATTGCTCTTTAATGTCTACACCAGCAAAATCGCAGCTATTGAGACACCAGGTGTGGGTAGAATCTTGACATTTGCAGATGATGTGCTGGTGTACAGACAGCGCAGAGACAGGGCCAGTTAGGCGAAAGGCTTACAGGTGGCGGTAAACAGGGTGGCGGGGTGGAGCAAGGACGCAGGGGCCATTATACACCCAGACAAGGCATAGGTTGAGTGGTACTCCTTGGATAACCGGATCATGAAGGCAGATGTCCCAGGTAATATGTTGAATGGATGTCCTCTTAGTCCAGAGAGTAAATTGAAGTACTTAGGTATCGCCTTTGACAGGTGTTTGTCTTTTAAGGATCATGTGGAGGATTTGGTGGTGAAGGCTGGTAGGGGACTTAATGCATTGAGGGCTATGGCAGCAACCGAGGTAGATCAGAGGTTGCTGCTCAGGCTCTTTCAGCAGTTAATAATTTTTCATTGAGTATGGTTTGGGGCTGCTGACAGTATCAAAGAGCCAGCTTGAAGGGTTGGAGCGCATACAGAATGCTGCCATGCGGTTAATCCTGGGGTGCACACAGGACACACCAATTATATGCATGAGCCATATCATGGAGCTACCAACAATGACGGATAGGCATAGGATCCTTTAGGCCAAATGGTATCTGAGAGTTGCCGCAGACAGGGATCACCCCCCCCCCCCTTTGCATGCAGCAATGAATATGGTTAAGGGTCATAGACTAAGACGAGGCAGGTCCTGGATGGCACAGGCAGAACTTTCTATACGTCAGGTGTGTGATCTAGAGACCATCAATCGTGAAAGAGAGTGGGTTGAAGTTCCGGAAGACATGACGGACTGGCACAATGTAATAATAACACTGGGTCGTGAGTGCAGAGAATGGGCAGCGAGCTGCACTGAGTTTGAAGTGCAACAGCTGATCCAGAGCAACACACATCAAGGTGACATAGTCATCTACACCGATGGGTCAGTGGTGAGAAACAGACGTAGTGGCTGGGGCTTTATTGCAAAGGCTAATGGACGAGTCTTGAAAAAGGGGAGCCTGGCATATGAGACTACGACCTCCAGCATGAGAATGGAGGTGGAGGCAGTAACAGCAGCATTCCGGTGGCTAGAGGAGACTACTGCAACACTCGTTGTATTCATTACGGATTCAAAGATTATGCTTAGCAAGGTGGAGAAATGAATGTTTCGTGTGGAATGGCTTTCGTCGCTTCAGAGGTCACAGATTGTGAGAATTGTATGGATATTTTGCCCTGGCCATGCGGGTGTACTGGGGAATGAACAGGCTGATAGGCTAGCAGGGAATGCACCTCTTGGTGGTATTTTGCCTATGGACAAGGGGGAGGTGGTCGTGCGCTTGTGGGACCAGGTGGAGAAAGCGGAGGAACAGATTGAGAACCCATATGTGGAAAGAATGAGATTGCGGGGGATCGGCAGGGGTTCTGGAAGAATCTCAAAACTGAGAGGGAAGACCAGGAGAACTTTTAATCAGATAGCGATGGGAACGATTAGTAGTATGACTCTTCGCTGGCTGTTGAACGAGGGGACGGAGCACGTATGGGAATGTCCTGAGTGCAGTGATGTCGGTTCTTAACTCACCTCAACTCAACTCAACTTGACATATTGTTGTATCTTTATGTCTGTATTGTGACACGGGTATATCTTGACATATTGTTGTATCTTTGTGTCTGTATTGTGACACGGGTATATCTTGACTTGTATCCCTTTTTGTATCCTTGTTGTATCCTTTTTTTGTTTTTGTTAAACATGCCCCGAAGCAGGAACATACTGTGGACCTGTGAAGTGTCCGGACTTTCACCTGTTGTAGGCCGGAGTGTATGCAGGAACGTGCTGTGAAGTGTCCAGACCTTCTCATGCTGTAGGCCGGAGTGCATGCAGAAACGTGCTGTGAAGGTTCGGATCTTCACATGTTGTAGGCCGGATTGCATGCAGGAACAGGTGGTCAGTCTTTTCCTCCAGTAGCAAGCTGCGAGCCTAGTGATCGAACTTTTGTCCGACGGCGCGCACAGCATTGTGAACGTGACTTTCTAAACGTTACCAAGACGTCCGTCTCTTCCTATGTGTTCTTAAATGTGTCGTGTGTTGTTTTCAACACTGGTATTAAGCGGTAGGCACGGCTTCGATTCGCCTGCTCTAGAGAAGTAAATCAACGAGAAACGAGAAGTGGGATTGGTTATCTAGACAATCACAAATCAGAGAATGGAGGATGCGGCCAGAAATCCCCCGTCAGCACACACATAACAAGAGCAAAGATACAGTTAGATAACAAATAGTATGAGCTGCCAATCAGTTATGATGCTGAAGTCCCTCCTTGCCATTCTGTTAAACTGCCCAGCATTCTCGCTTGGTCTCATCCATCCTCTCTTTTCCTCCAACGTTTCCGATGAGACAGCAAACTCTTGCTTTTCTCTTCTCATGACATGCCTAAGGAATGTGGACTGTCCGCTTCCGCTGACGTATAACCAGTTCTCTGTGTGAGTTAAACTTCGTTCACGATATCTTCATTGCTTATTTAACCCGTCTTCGGTGTTCTCATAATCTCATCTCATTTCTCATCTTTTTCGTCGAGGTGAAGCATAAACAGCGGGAGAGTGCCAATTTATGGGCTTCTTATATCGAAATTCCCATATATATATCTAATGAACTCTAGCGCTGCTATAACCCTAACATTAGTCTTTTTTTTCATTTCTGATTTTCTCTCTTTTTGATCCATTGAGTATTCTTCTCATGTATCTCATTAACATTGTTGCAATTTTTGTTTTCTCTTTTTCTATCATTGTCCAGGTTTGGCATTGGTAGCACAGAGTTGGTCGGTAGGAAGATTGTGTTGTAGAGTGCTTTCTAGTATCTACTGATACTTGTTTGTTCTTTTGTATTTATGGCATTTGTCCAATAAGTTGGTTATCCTTATTGCATCTATTTTCGATCTCGTCTTCTGATTTGCCATGCAATGATGTGCTTTGTAAGTACTTAAAGCTCTTTACTTTTTCAGGAGGTGTTTGTTAGATGGATCTTTTTTTCTTTTCTTCTTGGTTAAAATCCTTAATTCTGTTTTACTAATGCTAATGTTTATGTTATGTTCCTTACACACTTCGTTTAGAATATTTATGTGGACTTGAAATTCTGCTTCTGATTTTGTTGTTAGTGCTTGATAGCCTGCTAAGAGTTCTTTCTTTAATGATATAATTTGCTGTTCATTCTTCTCATGTGTTCTGTTCAATATGCGGTGCTGTTGCGGGTTGTTGATATGGTCTCTATTTTTCTGGTTTCTTTATACATGCTGTCTATATGGGTTATGAATAGACAGGGTATAAGACACAACCTTTTCGTACTCCGGATCTTATGATGAAGGGTCCTGAGTTTCCTCCGTTTGTTCTTTTCGTGTATTCACTGTTTTTCTTTTCATCATTCTTCTATAAAACCACATCTACGCAGCCTCCACATAATTCTGCTAACCGTCCGTGATTTGCTTCCATGTAGCAGGATTGGCTCAGTATTGTGTCCACTAGACTGCTCACTGTCTATCTCGCGATTATATTACACCCTGTTCTGCCCCTCAACCCGAGTTAAGGCGACTCGCTGTCTACACTACTTGTTTGACTGACTTTATTATTTACCTGTCATTGATTGACTGGCGCCAACCAGGTTGTGCTGGCCTCTATGCATCTGTTTACGTTTCTCACTTGCCCGCCTTCACAAAGTCTATAGTTGTCTCACTCTCCCGCCTTGACAAAGTCTATAGTTTTCTCACTCTCCCGCCTTGACAAAGTCTATAGTTTTCTCACTCTCCCGCCTTGACAAAGTCTATAGTTTTCTCACTCTCCCGCCTTGACAAAGTCTATAGTTTTCTCACTTGCCCGCCTTGACAAAGTCTATAGTTTTCTCACTTGCCCGCCTTGACACAAGTCTATAGTTACCCCCACTTTCCCGCTCTCACACAATCCATGGTTTTCCCACTTTCCTGCTGGGAAATATATATTTGATATAGCCGGGTCTGTTTTCGAAACTATCAACATGCATTATTGGTAATTTACAATGTCTTGCCATCTCCGTATTCTGAACCAGGTGAGATTTTCTCTTGACGATATGTCTTCATCTTCAGCGAATAAGTAAACATGCCATATCTAGTACTCTTAGAAGACAGCAGTAGAGACTAAAGAATGCACTAGACAACATCAACATAGAAAGCTAATTACCGACCGGGATTGGAACATATCACTTCCAAATGACTACAGCGCGTCGCTGCAGCCACAAATATATTGCAATGTATGACCAGCTTGGTACTGCTAGAAATATGTCTTCATTAGCGCCAGGTCTATCATTAATGTGAACCCACAACTATGAAATACGGACAGAATTCATGCCTAACCATTGAATATAGCACCAAATGTCTTAGAAATGTATTTCTGCTGCTCTTTTTTTTTTTTTTTTCATGGGCAGATTATTATATCTATTTTATATAGCTTGCTCTTTATTGCCATTCTATCTAGATGGGTAGTGAAGTCCATTTTACTAAGGCTGGATCTTGATTCCAGTTTTACTACAGTTGAGTAGTGATTCCCATTCACTGCATCTGGACCTTGATATCCATTTTACACAGCTGGGTCGTGGTGCCCCTTTTACCATGTCTGGGTCCTGATGTCTCTATTGCAATGGGTGGGTCTTGATGCCTCTATTGCATTGGGTGGGTCTTGATGCCTCTTTTGCAATGGGTGGGTCTTGATGTCTACTTTACAATGGCCAGGTCATGATGTCTATTTTACTTCATCTGGGTCTTGATATCCATTTGTTGACAAAGGGTTTTGATATCGATGTTACATACATGGGTCTAGATTGCCCATTTTCTTATATCTGGGTCTATATTGTCCATTTTCTTATATCTGGGTCTAGATTGTCCATTTTCTTATATCTGAGTATAGATTACCCATTTTCCTATATTTGGGTCTCGATTGCCCATTTTCCTATATCTGGGTCTAGGTTGCCCATTTTCTTATATCTGGCTCTAGATTGCCTATTTTCTTATATCTGAGTATAGATTGCCCATTATCTTATATCTGGGTATAGATTGCCCATATTCTTATATCTGGGTCTAGATTGCTCATTTTCTTATATCTGAGTATAGATTGCCCATTATCTTATATCTGGGTATAGATTGCCCATATTCTTATATCTGGGTCCATATTGCCCATTTTCTTATATCTGGGTCTATATTGTCCATTTTCTTATATATGAGTATACATTGCCCATTTTCCTATATCTGGGTATAGATTGCCCAATTTCTTATATCTGGGTCTAGATTGCCCATTTTCTTATATCTGGGTCTATATTGTCAATTTTCTTATATCTGAGTATAGATTGCCCATTTTCTTATATCTGGGTATGGATTGCCCATTTTCCTATATTTGGGTCTCGATTGCCCATTTTCCTATATCTGGGACTACGTTGCCCATTTTCTTATATCTGGCTCTAGATTGCCCATTTTCTTATATCTGAGTATAGATTGCCCATTATCTTATATCTGGGTATAGATTGCCCATATTCTTATATCTGGGTCTAGATTGCTCATTTTCTTATATCTGAGTATAGATTGCCCATTATCTTATATCTGGGTCTAGATTGCCCATTTTCTTATATCTGGGTATAGATTGCCCATTTTCCTATATTTGGGTCTCGATTGCCCATTTTCCTATATCTGGGTCTAGGTTGCCCATTTTCTTATATCTGGCTCTAGATTGCCCATTTTCTTATATCTGAGTATAGATTGCCCATTATCTTATATCTGGGTATATATTGCCCATATTCTTATATCTGGGTCTAGATTGCTCATTTTCTTATATCTGAGTATAGATTGCCCATTATCTTATATCTGGGTATAGATTGCCCATATTCTTATATCTGGGTCCATATTGCCCATTTTCTTATATCTGGGTCTATATTGTCCATTTTCTTATATATGAGTATACATTGCCCATTTTCTTATATCTGGGTATAGATTGCCAATTTCTTATATCTGGGTCTAGATTGCCCATATATCTGGGTATAGATTGCCCAATTTCTTATATCTGGGTCTAGATTGCCCATTTCTTATATCTGGGTCTATATTGTCCATTTTCTTATATCTGAGTATAGATTGCCCATTTTCTTATATCTGGGTATGGATTGCCCATTTTCCTATATTTGGGTCTCGATTGCCCATTTTCCTATATCTGGGTCTAGGTTGCCCATTTTCTTATATCTGGCTCTAGATTGCCCATTTTCTTATATCTGAGTATAGATTGCCCATTATCTTATATCTGGGTCTAGATTGCCCATTTTCTTATATCTGGGTCTAGATTGCCCATTTTCCTATATCTGAGTATAGATTGCCCATTTTCCTATATCTGGGTCTAGATTGCCAATTTTACCATAACTGGGTTTAGATTGCTCATTCTCCTATAGCTGAGTATATATTGCCCATTTTGCCATAGTTGGGTCTAGATCGCAGATTTTCTTATATCTGGGTCTAAATTGCTTATTTTACCATAGCTGGGTCGGATCCAAAAGTAGGATGGGTCATACAAAAGCACCACCTAATCTTTGAAAGAACTGGGGTAGACGCTAAGCAAGCGTACGCATGCCCCGCTCCCCTCTTCCCTCTCCCCCCGGAGGTCAACTGTCTGTAGTATGAACATAAATTTACAATTCTTGTTTTCTCATGAACTCCCTCCACTGTCCCTCAGGTACCAACTGTTGCTCGGAAACATTAAAACATGCGCATTTAAAAGACCATAACTCACCAGGCACCTCACCCCCTACCACTTGCACATGTTAGTTCCTGGCTGACCTAGTTTGCTACAGTCCCCGCGGTCAATACACCTTACTAAAGCAACCTGAGCGGTAATTAAGTGCATCTTGGTCAGACAGAAAGCAGGTTCCAGGTCGAACTGTTCGGAGGTTTTCCGTGAATTTTACAAAGAAAAAACCGGATTTTGCAATCGCACCGTTAAATTGGCGAGTTGTGTTTGTTGTTTGTTGTGTTATCACGTGTTGTGAACAATAGACGAGATTGTGAGTGGATGTTGACGACGTGTGAGTGAGTGTGAGTGAGTGAGTGAGTGAGTGAGTGAGTGAGTGAGTGAGTGAGAGTGATAGAGATGAAGGGAGTGAGTGAGTGAGTGAAAGAGTGAGTGAGTAGGTGAGTGGGTGAGTGAATGAATACGTTTGGGTGAGTGAGGTGATGATGAAGATGTTTGGGTGAGTGTGTGAGTGTGTGATTGATTATGGTTGGGTGGGTGCGTGACTTATTATGAATGAATGAATGAATGAGTGAATGAATGAATGAATGTGTTGTGGTGGTTGGGTAATATTTCACAACACAACTCACTCTACTTTTACAAATGCTCGCGTTCCTAACGAGGTAACTTAACTAATAGACACTCGCGCTAGAAAACAAGCCTATGTAATTAGACCGGAAATGTAAGACCAAACAAGGCAGGCAGCGGTTGTTAATTACTGGAGACTAGCAGACGTGTTGGCATGGTGTGTTTCATGTGCAAATGGTGGCGGTAATAACAATAATAATACTTATAAAAATAGTGATGATGACAACAATATTAATAATAACAGTAGTAGTAGTAGTAGTAGTAGTAGTAGTAGTAGTAGTAGTAGTAGTAGTAGTAGTAGTAGTAGTAGTAGTAGTAGTGGTGGTGGTGGTTGTGGCGGTGGTCGTGGTGTTGGTGGTGTTGGTGGTGATAATAGCTTCCTTAAGCCATGTCTCCATGTGTTATGCGGCATATAAGGCAAGAAAGCTCCACATAAATGTCATTGGCACCTTTCCAGTCTTGACAGACGATAGTTTGGTACATTGTGCTTCAAAAAGGCTTAATAACTACGATCCATGGCGGTGGCGAGTGTGGCTGGTAAGGCCAATTCTTGCTGCCAAATGTTTGCCCACAGTAGATGCATGTGAAAACATGGTCATTTCCACCATTTTGCACCATCTTACGTCTCTCACGATCTGTGTGTGCTTTATCTGCAATAATTTTCGCCTTTGTCTTTATTCCATTCCTGATAGTTGCCCTCCATGCAACACGTTCAGCGGCGACTTGCTCCCAATGTGCATTATCAGTGTCTGTATCAATCATGTCCCGCTTACACTCATCTTTGTATCGTAGTAGAGGCCGACCCTGAGATCTCCTACCCGTCTGTAATTCACCAAAAAAGATGTCCTTTGGTAGTTCTACCATCATCCATCCTCCTAACATGTCCTATCCATCTAAGTCTACGAAGACTGAGCATGGAATACACCGTCACACAACCTGATCTTTCCAATACTTCAGTATTTGTGATTTTGTCTTGCCACTTAATACCAAGTATTCTTCGCAGACACCGCATAGAAAGCTGTTTAAATGTTTCTCTTGGTGTGAGTAAGTTGTCCAGGTTTCACTGCCATAAAGAAGAGTACTAAGGACACAGACTTGGTAGACGAGGACTTTTGTTTTGGCAGTAAGCTTCCTGTTCTCCCAGACTCTTTTTGCTAACATGTTCATTGTTGTTGCTGCCTTGCCAATCCTGATGTTGATTTCCTGATCGAGTGATAATTTGCTTATTTACCTCTGTTCCTAGATATGTAAAATGGATCTACTATCTCCAGTTCGGCGTCATCAATAAAGATTGATGGTACACCATGTGCACCTTGTGACATAATCTGTGTCTTCTTTTTGTTAATTGTTAAACCAAATTCAGAACAAGCATTGGAGAATGCAGATAGTAGATGTTGTAATTCTTCCTCAGAGTGGGTCGTAATCGCAGCATCATCCGCAAAAAGCAAATCTCTGATTAGTACCCTCCTAATTTTGGTCTTGGCCTTCAATCTCTGAGCATTATAGAGGCCACCATCTGAGCGTGAGTGAATGTATATACCGTAATCCTGATCACGAAAGGCATATTTCAGTAGAAGTGAAAAGTATATCCCAAAGAGGGTGGGGGATAGTACACAACCTTGCTTAACTCCACTCTTGATTTCAAACTCTTCTGAAGTTGAGCCATCAAACTTGATTATACCCTTCATGCCTGTGTGGAACGATTCCACAATGGACAGAAGAGTTGGTGGGCAGCCAATCTTCTTTAGTGCTTTGAACAGACCCTCACGACTGACCAAATCGAATGCCTTTGTGAGGTCGATGAAGGCAATAAACAGTGGCTGATTTTGTTCCCGGCATTTTTCTTGCATCTGTCGCAATGAGAATATCATATCAATGGTAGACCGGTTCTGACGGAAGCCGCACTGTGATTCGGGGTAGACTTGATCTCCTAGGACTTGAAGTCTGCGCAGAACAATTCTGGCAAATACTTTCCCAACAATACACAGAAGTGAGATACCCCTATAGTTGTTACAGTCGCTCCGATCGCCCTTGTTCTTGTACAGCGTTATGATGCTTGAATCTTTGAAATCCTGTGGGACTTGTCCTTCTCGCCAGCATAGCTCTATTAGCTGGTGGATCTGTAGAGTGAGTGTGTCTTGCCCACTCCTGATTACCTCTATTGGAATCCCATCCTTACCTGGAGCCTTGCCAGATGCAAGTTCATTTATAGCACACTTAACTTCTGTTATGGTGGGAAGTGTGTCCAGGTGGTCAAGAGTTGGCAGGGCCTCTATGGCGTTGAGGGCATCATCCGCTAGCTTGGTCTCACTTGAGTAAAGCTCTAAATAGTGCTCTACCCATCTATCCATCTGCTGTTTCTTATCAGTGATGATTTCTCCAGTCAAGGTTTTCAGCGGTGCACTTCTTTTGATCATTGGACCACAGGCTTTCTTTATCCCTTCATACATGCTTCTGATGTTTCCCTTATCACTTGCGATTTGAATGGACTCACATAACTTGATCCAATAGTCATTCGCACACTGCCTGGCAGCCTTTTGCACATCCTTCCTAGCTTGCTTCAGCTCACTCAGAGTGTTACGCGTTGGTCTTTCCTTGTTTCTTAAGAGAGCTATCTTCTTTTTATCAATCAAGGGCTGCAGTATCTGGCTGTTTGCCGCAAACCAGTCCTGCCTCTTATGATCCACAGTGCCGTAAACCCCTACCGCTGTTTTATAAATAGTTTCCTTAAGTTTACTCCATTTATCATTTACTATACAATTTTCTGATGTATCAGTGAAAGCGTCTTCAAGTTGCTGTTGAAACTGAAAGCACTTTCCAGGATCGTGAGTGTTAATAATATTAATCCTGGGGCTAGATTTGTGTTTAGCTGTGTAGATTCTCTTTGGTCTCAGCCTAACCCTTGCAACAACCAAAGAATGATCTGTATCACAGTCAGCACTGTGGTAACTTCGAGTTAATGATGTATGGTTCAGATGTTGTCTCCGTGTGATAATGAAGTCCAGCTGATGCCAATGGCCTCCATGTGACCTTATGCAGCTCTTTTGTTTTAAAAGAAGGAGTTTGTAATACATAGGTCATTTCTAGTGCAATGCTCCAGCAGCCTTTGCCCATTATCATTCATGCGACCGATGTTGTATTTTCCAAGGCACACTGGCCATGAACTCGAGTCCTTGCCCACACGAGCATTGAAATCACCGAGCATATAAATGTAGTCGGATTTTGGAACTGCTTTGATCACAGAGTCTAGCTGCTCATAGAACGTATCCTTCACATCATCAGAGGAAGCGAGTGTCGGTGCATATGCAGTGATAATGGTGGCAAATCCACAAGAGGTTGCCAAGCGCAGGGATAATAATCTTTCATTACCTCCAGCTGGGATATCAATCATTCCCAGTAGCGAATTCTTCACTGCAAAGCCCACACCATGTTGCCTTTTTTCTGCCTGCCCTCTACCCTTCCAAAAAAAGGTGTAATTGTTTTCCCTGAGTGACCCTTCCTCAGCGAGGCGAGTCTCCTGCAGGCCAGCAATATCAATGTTAAGACGATTGAGTTCAGCATCAATCACAGCCGTTTTTCTCACATCGTCAATATTTGTCAAGTCAGTGGAAAATCCTGGACACATGGTTCTTACGTTCCAGGTTGCAAGCCGTAGCTTGAGGTTTCTATTATTCTTTTTATTAGTACCTGGTGCATTGGTTTTACAGCCTGCGATTCAGATTTTGTCCTAGCCCCAAGCACCCATTGAAGCAGGCAGGCTGTGGCGGATCAGCACCCAATTGGCCGGGGGCTGCCCAGCTTGAGGCGGGCGGTAGCTGATCAGTGACACCTGTAGGTGTCTCCCACCGTCAGAGGCAACGCGTGGCGCCCCATGTCTACGCCAACTGACAAGGACTTATAACCCGTAACAGTTGCCTCTCGCTTTGATTCCGAGACCGGTTAAGACCAGGGATGGAGTTATTGCCTCTCCATAGCACAAAGCCTGGGCTAAAATATAGAGAACCATGTGTTGCCCATGCAGCATGATCCCTCTCTCGGCCTGCCTAGTTCACTCCAGAGGAAAGTTGACACCTATACATCTGGAACAAGACAAGCTGCAGAAGCTGCCGGATCAGCAAAGCAATGCTCTAACTGTCCGCCTGTCGGAGCTTCGATCCTAGACCAGCTGCCAACCAAGGCTTAGGGCCTCGGTCTGCCCTGCCATGACTATTTTGTCTTTGGGTTGCATTTCCTCGCACCAGGATAAGGCTTGTATCCTCCCAATTGCGCTCTTTCGCCCGAAGCAGTTGGCACAATGTGGGGTGTCGGGTTTAGTAAGCGCCGCCCAACATTCGGCGCTGACAGAAAGCAGGTAGTACCGTCTACTGTCATACGGTAGCTCAGTCATATCTGACTAAGACCTGACTCATAATAATACATAAGTATTATTTCAACCAAACGTATAATTATTTCGTCCAAACTTATGAAAAGTAGAAAATGTTGTTAACCAAAGGTGAAAAAATATTGTTCATGTAAAGAAATATTGCATCTAAATGTATGGAGAAGATGAAAATTTGTTAACCAAACGGGAAAGATATTGCCCAAGTAAACACATATTTCAACCAAACTTATAAATACCTCTTCCAAACTTGTGAAAAGTAGGAAACATTGTTAACCAAATGTAAAAACTATTTACCAAGTAAATAAATAGTTCGTCCACACTTATACAAAGTATGAAAAATGTGTTACCCAAATGGGACAAATGTTGACCACAATAGGGAATATCTCAACCAAATTTATAAATAGCTCGCCCAAGCTTATAAAATGTAGGGAAATGTGTTAGTCAAATTGGAAAAATATTGGCCAAGTAAAGAAATATATCAGACAAACTTGCATATATCGCGGCTAAAGTAGGAAAACATGTTAGCCAAATCAACCAAAATTTTGATCAAACTTATAAATATCTCGTCCAAACTTATGTAAAATAGGAACCTTTGTTAACCAAATGTCAAAAAATATTGGTTAAGTAAAAACATATCTCATCCAAACATATGAAAAGTTTGAAAATTTGTTAACCAAATGTGAAAGAATATTGGTCAAATAAATAAATATGTCAACTAAATTTATAAATGTATCAGCCAAACTTATAAAAAGTAGGAGAGTATACTAACCAAAGTGACAAAAATGTTGGCCGAATTAAGAAACATTTCAAAGAAACTTATACAATGTAGGAATATATGTTCGCCACACTAAGAATTAGGTATGGCAAAGTAAGAAATAGATCGTCCAAATTAAGAAAAATGTGTTACCCGAATTAGGGAAAAAATTTAGCTTCTGTAGTTATGTCAAAATTGTCTTGAACTGTTATCTTGAAAAGCATTTCACCTACATAAGTATCAATGTCTGCACTCTCACCCTTTTACATTACCGAAAGCTTCAACGTGCCATTCCAAAGTATCTGCTAAAGAAGCACTTAGACAACTAATCAAGCATTTCTCCACACTCTTGGTTTGTCTTTAAGCACAACGTGGTTATATGTTTCATAGATAGCTTCACAACGTTTCCATGTCACAGCACCAAGAACTCCAAACTTTCGTTGTACATGAGCTCCAATGAAACAGTCATAACAACATTTATGACAATGCAGTCTGTAGTTCCATATGGGATAGTTTCGAGATCACCTGAGTATTCGTCATCAAGGGGTCATTTCCCATGGCTGACATCTTTAACTTTCCATACCACAATGTCCACTACACACTGTCCACTACACTAACCTTCCTTTGCTCAATCTCTCAACATTACACGGATTTTCTTGCTAAAATAAAACTTCTTACTTTATCTACCTCTATCTCACGTTGTCATTTCACATCCTCAATAGCGTCAAGTCTCCAACCAACCAACAGTGTCTGTTATGACGATGGCCTTTCTTAAAACCACGTCTGCGTTTTTGGCCCCTTGAATACCATCTACCACATCATCTAACCGACTTTCAACGTTTCATACCACTTAACATTAACATTCTCTTTGATTACAGCACAAACGGTTTTCTGCTGAATGGGCAAATTTCTCAACCTACTGGAGATAATAGACTATCCCCTAGGCAACGGCCGTATTTCAGAATATGAAAAGTATCTTATGAAATAAGTCATTATGGTTGAATGAAAAAAAAAATTTCAACAGTAACATTTCACAAAAATTAAAAATTAAATTTCTATTTATTGTTTTCCAATCAAAATTCTTTTGCACTTAGTCGCCTGATGACGGTCTGGAGTCACCTGGTGCACATGATTACGCCTACCGGGCGAGGCTGCTCCTATGGAGCACCCATCTACGCCTTTTTCTGGGGATCGACATGATATTCTTGGCTTCTGTAAAGAAAGTAGTTTGCCATTGCTTTCCTTCCTAGCAGTGACCATACTGGTCGATGACTGTAGCCATTGTCTCCCCCCAAAAAAGACATTCTCTGCCTACTGTCGTGAAGCTGGAGACCATAATCTACAACTATCTGTTGACTGCTCTTCAACTTCATCCACCACCTGCGCCCATGGCTTCACGTAACTCTGATCGGGGGTGGGGGTGGGGCTAAACGGGTACTCCACCTTGTCCAAGGGTGTCCCATACTAGTGGAAGGAATTAGGCACCTTACCTCTCTTTTGATAGGGAATACCCCTACTCCGCCACCCATTATGATTACTGATGCTTATGTAGGTGAAATGCCTTTCACATAAAAGTTCAAGACACTCTTGACATAACTACAAGCGCTACATTTTTTCCTAATTCGGGTAACATATTATTCTTAGTTTGATCGACCCATTTATTACTTTGTCATACCTAATTCTTAGTTTGGCCAACATATTTTCCTCCTGTTTTATAAGTTTGGCTGAAATATTTCTTAATTCGGCAAACATGTTTGTCACTTTGGTTAGTAAATTTTCTTACTTTTAATAAGTTTGGCTAAGATATTTATAAATTTGGTTGAAATATTTCTTTATTTCGCAAATATTTTTCCCAATTGATTAACAAAGTTTCCCACTTTGTATAGGTTTAGATGAGCTATTTATAAACTTGGTTGGAATATTTCTTTACTTGACCAATATTATTTCCCGTTTGGTTAACACATGTTCCTACTTTTCATAAGTTTGGCCGAGATGTATATACGTTTGGTAAAGATTTTAGTTGAAATTGGCCAATATTTTTTTCACATTTGGTTAACAAAGTTTCCTACTTTTCATAAATTTGGATGAGATATGTCTTTACTTAGCCAATATTGTTTCAAATCTGATTAACAAAGATTCCTACTTTTTTAAGTTTGGTCGAGGTATGTATAAGTTTGCTTGATATATTTGTTTCCTTGGCCAATAATTTTCACATTTGACTAACAAATTTTTCTACTTTTTATAAGTTTGGGCGAGCTATTTACACGTTTGGTTGAGATATTTCCTACTTTGGTCACCATTAATCCCATTTGGGTAACAAATTTTCCTACTTTTTATAAGCATGGATGCGATATTTCTTTACTTGGCAAATATTTTTTCACATTTGGTTAACAAAGTTTCCTACTTTTCATAAGTTTGGACGAGATATTTATAAGTTTGGTTGAAATATGTTTTTACTTGGTCAGCATGTTTCCCATTTGGTTAAAAAGTTTTCCTACTTTCAATACGTTTGGATGTAATATTTCTTTAACTGACCAATTTTTTTTCACCTTTGGTTAACAAAATTTCTTACTTTTCATAAGTTTGGATGCGATATTTCTTTATTTAAACAATATTTTCCCCATTTGATTACCAAATTGTCCTAATTTTCATAAGTTTGGAAGAGATATTTCCTATTTTGTTCAACATTTGTTTCCCATTTGGGCAACAAATTGTCCTACAGTTTATACATTTGGACACGATATTTCTTTACTTGTAGAATATTTTCAGGTAAGGATCACTCCAGACTTAAAGGATATCTAATCATAACCCTGCAAAACACGTATGGCAAAGTCCTCGAAAAAATAGTATCACGCAGGATCCAGCAACATTTGGAAAGTCGGTATCTGCTTCCCCAAGGACTCGGAAGCTACCGGCCGGGAAAGGACAGCTGGGCCAATGCTGCAACTTTTGCGTTCGATGTCTACGAGGGTTTCCAAGATAAAAAGTAGACAGTGGCGGTAGCTCTTGACCTGGAGGATGCATATAACAGAGTTAGGTATGATCGGTTAATACACACACTGTTGGACATGGAGGTCTGCCCTTGCCTTGTTAGATGGGTTGCGGCAGTCTTTTATTAGCGTAAGGTTGCACTGCGCTTGGATTCCTTGACTTCTGACCCCTGCACTATTACACGTGGGTTGCCTTGTCTCCAGTGCTCTTTAATGTCTACACCAGCAAAATCGCAGCTATTGAGACACCAGGTGTGAGTAGAATCTTGACATTTGCAGATGATGTGCTGGTGTGCAGACAGGGCAGAGATAGGGCCAGTTTGGCGAAAGACTTACAGGTGGCGGTAAACAGGATGGCGGAGTGGTGCAGGGACGCAGAGGCCATTATAAACCCAGACAAGGCATCGGTTGCGTGGTACTCCTTGGATACCGGATCGTCAAGGCAGACGTCCCATGTATTATGTTGAATGGATGTCCTCTTAGTCGAGAGAGTAAATTGAACTACGTGGGTATCACCTTTGACAGGTGTTTGTCTTTTAAGGATCATGTGGAGGCTTTGGTGGTGAAGGCTGACAGGGGACTTAATGCAATAAGGGCTATGGCAGCAACCGGGGTAGATCAGGGGATGCTGTACAGGCTCTTTCAGCAGTTAATAATTTCTGCAAACGAGTATGGTTTGGGGCTGCTGACAGTATCAATGAGCCTGCTTGAAAGGTTGGAGGGCATACAGAATGTTGCCTTGTGGTTAATCCTAGGGTGCACAAAGGACACACCAATTGTATGCATGAGACATATCCTGGCGCTACCAACAATGACGGATAGGCATAGGGTCCTTCAGGCTAAATAGTACCTGAGAGTTGCCGCAGACAGGGATCACCCGCTGCATGCAGCAATGGATATGGTTAAGGGTCAAAGACTAAGACTAGGCAGGTCCTGGATGGCACAGGCAGAACTTTCTATAAGTCAGGTGTGTGATCTACAGACCATCAATCGTGACAGAGAGTGGGTGGAAGTTCCGGAAGACATGACGGACTGGCACAATATAATAATAACACTGGGACGTGAGTGCAGATAATGGGTAGCGGGACGCACTGAGTTTGAAGTGCAACAGCTGATCCAGAGCAACACACACCACGGTGACATAGTCATCTACACCGATGGGTCAGTGGTGAGAAACAGACGTAGTGGCTGGGGCTTTATTGCAAAGGCTAATTGGCGAATCTTGAAAAAGGAGAGTATGGCATATGAGACTACGACCTCCAGCATGAGAATGGAGGTGGAGGCAGTAACAGCGGCATTCCAGTGGCTAGAGGAGACTACTGCAACACACGTTGTATTCATTACGGATTCAAAGAGTATGCTTAGCAAGATGGCCCTGGCCATGCGGGTGTACGAGGGAATGAACAGGCTGATAGGTTAGCAGGGAAGGCACCTCTTGGTGGAATTTTGCCTATGGACAGGGGGAGGTGGTCGTGCGCTTGTGGATTCAGGTGGAGAAGGCGGAGGAACAGATTGAGAACCCATATGTGGAAAGAATGAGATTGCCGGGGATCGGCAGGGGTTTTGGAAGAATCTCAAAACTGAGAAGGAAGACCAGGAGAATCTGTCTTCTTTGGCTTCCTGCGTAGTGTTCTTGTTTGGCCACCACTCTTTTAATTTGCTGTTCTCGCAGTATGGCCATGGTTGTAGATTCACAGTCATCACTTGGTTCTCGCAAAAGTCTTACTTCTCGTAGATCATTCAGAATGACAGCCTGGTCCATGGTTCGTCCGGCGTCCACAGAAGCGTTATCTGCGAGCTTGTCAGCCAGTTCATTCCCTTGTACTCCCGAATGCTCTGGCACGAAGATGAAACTAATCTTTGCCAGCCAAGACCGCTCCAGAGACAGCAACCATTCTCTTCGGATCCCCCCATCTCTATCCTCTTGAGCAGGTTCATTGAGTCGCTGAGGAAACCTGCCCTAGTGAATGTCTGTGTCTCGAACCATATTATTGCTTTACTTACTGTCATGACTTCCATAGTCAGGCTACTTCTGGTATCAGCAAAACACCAGAGTCCTCCTTCACAATTCTCCCTTCGGCCTGAGCAGTAAAGGCCCATGAGCTTCTCACATGTCGGACGACCGACCCATCTGTGTAAATGACAGCATCACCGCCTAGCGAATTCTCGAAAATCAACGCTTGTACTTCCGCCTCTACAGCTGCCGGGTTTTCTTGTCTGCATTTTCTGTCTAGTTGGATGCAAACCTGAAAAGGATGTGCAGAAATCTGTTGGCACTTGTACCCACTCCTCGCCAGGTTCTAAGTCCTCAAGTGAACACACCTGTCGAAGAATGTCTTCGGCTTGACCCATCCACGACCGTCCTCTTTTTAACCTGCTGCCCTTCACCTTCATAGTTTCACTATGCAGTGGATGTTGTGTGTTTGCGTTAACTCTGAGGTAGGCGCGAGCTCTGCAGACTTGTATTCTGTCTTCAATGGTTGGAAAATCAAGAAGGTAGCGCAACGCCCTGCATGCTGTATCTCTTGTACATCCAAGAATAATGCGCATAGCTTCATTCTGTATCCTTTCCATCCTTTCTATCTGCTTATGGCTGAGAGTCAGGATTGCCATCGCATACTCAAAAACAGACATGACCAGCCCTTCGTATAGAAGACATAGATGGCGCTGCTCACAGTTTGCTACCGCCATCACCCGCATCGAAGCCAACCTCCGCATGGCCTTTGTTATCACCTTGTCTATATGCTCATTATAAGCAAGGCTTCGATCAAACCGTATCCCCAGGTAATTCATTGCCTGCGTTCTTTCCACCGTCTCTGAACACTGATTTACAGTTGGTGTTGGAGTGTTGACAATATGATTATTCAACGAGAACCAAGTCACTGTTGCCTTTGTTGGGTTGACCATTGCCCCAGCTTCATCACACCAAGTACTTATGCGATTGAGTTCGGTTTGTAGTTCCACAGCAACCTCCTCTCTATCCTTACCCTGACGATACACTAAAACATCATCGGCATATGACAATGTCCTGCCAGGTCCAGTAATCTGCTCACTGGTGATTCTCACTGTGTAGGCGTTGAACAGTACCGGAGATAATGGTGATCCCTGTGGTAGGCCAGGATATATTGTTGTTGGTTCCGAAGTCCAACTGCCACATCTAAAAACTACTTTCCGTTGGAAAGGGCTGCAGCGATCCAACTAAGGAGGAATGGACTTACGTTTAGCTCGAGAAGCTGAAACATTAAAAAATCCAGTGGTACAGTGGTACTCTGTTGTATGCGTCCTCAAGATCAATCGCTGCAGCAACGGTTTCAGTGCCTGAGTGGAAACCTTCATAGACATCCTGGGCAAAGACTGCTGCATTGGTCCAGGTTTCTCTCTTTGGACGGTACCCACCCAGGGTGGGTGGGAAAACACCTTGCCTCTCTAGTTGGCTTGATATTTTCCTGGCAATTACCTTCTCCAGCAGCTTGCCTATTGTATTCTGCATGGTTATAATTCGATATCCCTGAATTTTTTTGTGGTCTTTGTCAGGCTTCGGCAAGGGAATCAGATAGCTGTGTAAATATTCCTCCTTGATGCTAGCACTCCCTATACTGTTGTATGATGAAGTAGTGTGACAGAACTCGATTTATTATGACGAGTTAGTGTGACAGAACTCGATTTATTATGGCGAAGTAGTGTGACAGAACTCGATTTATTATGACGAAGTAGTGTGACAGAACTCGATTTATTATGACGAAGTAGTGTGACAGAACTCGATTTATTATGACGAAGTAGTGTGACAGAACTCGATTTATTATGACGAAGTAGTGTGACAGAACTCACTTAATTATGACGAAGTAGTGTGACAGAACTCACTTAATTATGACGAAGTAGTGTGACAGAACTCGAATTATTATGACGAAGTAGTGTGACAGAACTCGAATTATTATGACGAAGTAGTGTGACAGAACTCGATTCATAATGACGAAGTAGTGTGACAGAACTCGATTCATAATGACGAAGTAGTGTGACATAACTCGATTCATTATGACGAATTATTGTCTCAGAACTCGCTTCAGATGACGAAGTAGTGTGAAATAAATGGCTTTATAATGACGAATGGCTGAGTGAATACCTAATTACCTGATAAAATGAATGTGGACGCCAGTGAGACAAGCATTTTACTTCATCTGAAACCTGCATTCAGTTGAGACACTTCCCTTTAGCCATACAGTGAGGTCGTGGCATGTTCGAATGCACGAATCACGTCTTAGTTTAGTTTAGTTTAGTTTAGTTTAGTTTAGTTTAGTTTAGTTTAGTTTAGTCAACGGATCAACATCACGGCACACGGTTGTAGCCATAAGTGCTCCATTCTACTTCTAACTCAAGCCTGAGTCGGATAACTCAGTTCAGTGCACGAACTCCGTAGCACCGGCAAGTATCCTGAAATACTTTGGATATATTTTTAACTCTAAATCACGTCTGATATCATTTGAAGACGAGGTCAGCCTGGCCGAATGGGTAAGAGCGCATGATCTAAAACTTCCGGTGTGCTGATGGCGAGGTAGCGGGTTCAACCCCTACACGGGTCAGTTGGACTAAAATGTTTACTTCTCGTCCTTAATTTGGGGACGGTATTTACAAGTACCTCTGAAGTCGGAGTGGATTCACCTGCTGGCGAAGGACACTAGTAATAGGGAACGCTAGTCCACACGAACCTGCACATTTGAAGTAGTAGCACCGGATGTACTACGCTTGAGTTCAAACACCTCAACAAAAAAATGACTGAAGGCCCAGCAGGTGTTGCGCAACAACCGTTAGGCCTTCAGTAAATGTGTTGCTGCCAAACGAGTCTCGAGCCACTATGTTAGGCAACCCCCGGATACCAGAACACTTGTGTCAATATCTGTTTCACAAACAATAAGAATGGACTCCACTGTTCCTTCGTGTTCGTGTGTAGAAGATGTTCATCATAACAGAGAAAGATCATTGGTAGCCAGTGTTGTTCACTGGTGTTCGGAAGGACAGAATTAATTACAGGGCTGATAATGGGGCGGACGAGCGATTTTACGGCAGTTACAATGTTGACATTACAATATTTATAACTGTAATCCCAAACAGTAATCACCAACTTTGTCGACTTTCAAAAAGCCTTCGACAGCATCCACCGTCCTTCACTTTGGAATCTACTTAACATCTATGGTTTTCCTACCAAATATACCAACGTCATAAAATCTTTCTACAAAGAAACACGTTGCTGCGTAAGAACAGAAACAGGCAACTCTGACTGGTTCTCAGTCGAAACAGGAGTGAAACAGGGTTGTGTCTTATCACCGATGCTTTTTGGAATAGCTATCGATTGGGTCATGCGCAAATGCACAAACAACACAAATATGGGTATCCATTGGATTGACAAAATTCTAGAAGACCTGGACTTTGCCGACGACATAGTGCTTTTGAGTTCAACACACCCGGATGCCCAAAAGAAAATAAACCACCTCCAAAATGTTTCAGGGCAAATTGGTCTCCAAATTAACACCACAAAAACAAAGACTATTGATCTTACCAACAGTTCAGATGACACCAAATTGAACAGCTACGTTCTTGAAAAAGTCAACAGCTTTACATACCTAGGAAGCAAAATGACATCTACAGGGGACTCAACACCAGAAATATCATCTAGAATCGCACTGGCATCTAGTGCCTTCAATAAACTGTCAAACATCTGGAAGTCAAAGACACTCAGCAAACACACAAAACTTAAAATCTTCAACTCTTGTGTGATTCCAGTGTTAACGTATGGATGTGAAAGTTGGAAATCAACGGTAGCTTTAGATAAAAAATTAGACAATTTTGAGAACAAATGTCTTAGAAGACTTATAAACATCCACTGGACAGACTTCAGAACCAATTCGCAAATAAGACAAGAGACTAAGCAAGATACAGTATCCAATTTCATAAGAAGACGCCGTTGGAACTACATCGGCCATGTACTCAGAATGGACAAGTCAAGACTCCCCTACCAAGCCCTCATATGGTCACCAGTAGGGAAAAGAAAACGGGGAAGACCAAGAGAGACCCTGCGTAGAACCATCATTAGAGAAGGCTCATTCAATGGCCAAGTAAATATCCAAGATCTACAACAGGTAGCAGCGAACCGCCAAGGCATGGAGAGACAGGACTTCTTCCCTATGCGCCGCCTTAGGCTCAAGAGGAAAGACTAACTAACTAACTATTACAATATTTATACCTAGACGTTACAACAGTTATACGGTGACATTACAACAGTGATACGCTGACATTACAACAGTGATACGCTGACATTACAACAGTGATACGCTGACATTACAACAGTGATACGCTGACATTACAACAGTGGCACAATGACATTACAACAGTGGCACAATGACATTAGAACAGTTACATGGTGACATTACAACAGTGGCACAATGACATTACAACAGTGGCACAATGACATTAGAACAGTTACATGGTGACATTACAACAGTGGCACAATGACAGTACAACAGTGGCACAATGACAATACAACAGTGGCACAATGACATTACAACAGTGGCACGCCGACAAGCTACATATTACATTGACCAATCGCATTCAGAAACATACTCCCAAACAAACGAGCTTGTAGAAAAAGGCGGGTTACTGCGATGAAACTGAAAGTTTCGACCTGCTTTGCCGCCTAGCCTAGACAATTATGGACCAACAACTATATATCTAATAGTCTTAAGACTTTCATAAGGGTCTTTGACTGCCTTCGACCCGTGAGACAGCTGTGATCGACTATCCTTAGCTAACTATTTAAATTGACTCTGCTTTTCACCGATCCCACAATTCTAATTATTATTGTTGTTGTTAATATTATCTCCAATGTTATCTTCGCGAACAACTGTTACCAAGACACAATTACTAAGGTTGTGTGGGTGCAAACAACCCCCATCGACCCACCCCTATTCCTCTTCTCCTTGCGGAAAGTGAAAATGCATCATCGTGTTTGGGCAAAATGAGAGGAGAAAGCCTTGCGTCTGGTGGGCTTCAGGTGAACCAATATGATGAGACCACGGCGCGGATACAGACAACTACGCATTAAGCACGTGCTGCACCGGTCAAACTTGCACGGTGCTGCTGCACCCAGGCTGTTTGTACGGTGGTGAGTTGTGTGTTTATCTTTCTGCACAAGTGTGTGGGGGTTATTAGTCAGTGTGGAGGGCTATTAGTCAGTGTGAGGGGTGCGAGGTGTAGTGTGTGGGCTAGGTTTCTCGGTGTGTGGGATACGTGTGTATTATGTGTATATGCTTCTCAAATAATGAACGTAAATTTGCAGATGAAATGTCTGCAGTGTGCGTGTAATTTGTCTGCCGATCATCTTGTATCTTGACAAGTAGGTCAAGCACCCTTTTGCACTTGATGCGAGCCTGTCATATGGTGCTGGCTTCATCTAAGTGGGCTGCCTGGTCTCGAGGTATGGTGTCCGCTCCGAGAGGTGGAGGTCTCGGGTTCAAACCCCGGTGAAGGCCGGGATTTTTTTTTTTTTCACATGGACTTCTAGTAACAAAATTTCCCCTGGTCTCTGGGTAGTGAGATGGGACGCCCGTGTGTATTGTTGCGCACATAATAGAATCTCTTGGCAGTTGGAAATCGAAAAAGAGTAGCTGCCGGGCAAAATTTCGAGTTAAAAATATACTCAAATTTCAGGATCCTCGCCGGTGCTATGGAGTTCGTGCACTGAGCTGAGATTATCGGAACTCTGACTTTAGTTAAGAGTAGAACTGAGCACTTAAGGGTTATACCCGGTGCCGTGATGTTGATCCATTGACTAAACTAAACTAAACTGTGTGTAGACTCATCGGCGTTCGATGAGTGAGGTGGTAAATGTCACGTGACCGCCTTTACTGCCCAAACATCTGCAAGCACCCATGCTAGGCTGACGGCGGTATCGTTGCCCAAGTGGTCCAGATGTTTGCCTCGTGCTACGAACGTCGCAGGTTCGTTTCTTGACCGCGCGCCATTCAGCTCACGAGTGCGGTTGTTTCAGATGCCTCTGGGAGTCGTCATTGTAGCTACCGAGTTCGTGCGCTGTCCCACACTGCCAGCATACCGCTTTTTGCGGAATGAAAACTTAACCACATGGTATAGAACATGGCGCAATAAAATAGGCCATCTTGCCTTTAACCCCTGTTTTATTTTAGATTGGGTCTTTCTCAGAGGCCAGGCTCCGTGGCTAAGAAGTTACGGACGCGATTCGTAATCCCGTATACCCGGGTTCGAAACATAGCGGTGCTGGTTTTTTTCTTTTCAAAAAAGGTATTTTTGCCGGTCGTTTAGAAAGTAATGGCAAACTACTGAGCGTAAAACTGGCCCAGGAATCACGAACTTCAAAAATGATGGGGTTGACTGCTACGTCCTGTGAAGGACATGCAACTAAATTTTTAAAACTTCTTTCTCGGCGCCCGGGTCATTTTATTATTAAAATAAATCCGCCTCGATGCGAATCTGAACCCGCACCATCGTGCCAGCACTTGGCGTGCTAGACACTGCACTCACGCGACTCCCGACCTGTGAAGCAGACGAGAACAGCTAATGTCGGGCTTGTATATTTGGCGCGTATAAACATTTCCATGGTGTGCCGAATTGTGTGCCTCGCCGGCCTCCTTCCCTAGAGCTTGGAGGAAAACACAGGGCGACCTTAGGGGTTTAGACATAAACACTCGCTACCTTCAGTTTCTAGAGCAAGGTCAGAGCGCCTCACGAAAGAGGCTGTGAACCCTGGAAACCAGAACTGAAGGCGCCCGGACTAGAGCCGCATGGCCAGAGAACTGACGCTAGAGCTTCACACGTGAGTATTGATGTACCCCCAGACGTCGGAGTAGGTTCCCCTGGTGGCGAGGGACACTGGTAATAGGGAAAGTTAGTCTACAACAGTGATTCCCAAGCTTTTCAAGCAGAGGGCCATATCTATTTTCGGTAGTTAAGCAGGCCACAAGGTTATAAAATTATAAAAGTCGTGCAATATCATTCTTACCTTGCTTAACTCTCGTCAACAAAATTCTAAAACTTTAAAGGCAGTCAGTGTCAGTACTACACTGTAGTCGTTTTTTGGTTTAAAATCAAAAGTTCATTTAACAATACATTTTAAATCAGTTTTGAAAATCGCTATTAATGTAATTAATTTACAATTGTAACTGTTCTTCATAACTAGTTACTTAAGTCCAGATGCCAGTTTATCAATGTCTGGGCACAAATCTTTCGCGTCCAGTCTTACAAAAAATTCACGACAAGCAACGTCTTCACACTTTCGCTTTTTACCATTGTTTGATGTTAGATTTTCCACACTCATGTTTATAGGCTTCAACAGAAAAATTTTATTTGAAAAAGATCTAATTTCAACACAATACTACCGACTCTGCTAAACAGTTTTAACAGACGACAACATGGCGCCTTGCGCAATCTGATTGGTCGACAAGGCTGGGATGTGGGAACTTCATAACAGTTTGTTGCGAAACACTGACGGGACGCTCCGAGTGCACTTTTGAAATTAATAAAATATATTATATTAAATAACGAGGCCTCGCGTGCCACTTTCTGACAGCTGGCGGGCCACAAGTGGCCCGCTGGCCGTGGTTTTGGGAACCTGTGGTCTACAAGCAAAGATAAGTCCTGTGCACAAGAAGTTGTAGCACGTTTATGGACTACGGTTGAGTTCAAAGCGAGCTTTACTTGGGTGTCTAGAAACAACTGTTGGCAGCGTATGAGAAACCACAGATAGACCAAACCAGCACGCGATGTGCCCGAGTCCACGGAAATTCCGCAAGTAAACAAACGCACACGTGGTAAACAGGTAGTCGCATGTCAGGACCTTGAAATCTTGCTGGCGAGTTACAGCTGTAGGTGACCCGATAACAGATTTTACGGTAGAGGCGTAAAGATGCAGGCTTTCACATATACGAGGTTACGATATAGTGAAGAGGTGAGATAATTCCCTTCCTAGTCGCTTCTAAAAATGAATTGTCCTGACATAGTTATCTGCTTTGGGCCTGTGATGTAACAGCACCATTGCATTCAGTAGGCCTGACAGCAAGACCATGTAGATGGTGAATCTTTTCCTCACTTTGGCAAGCGACGTGTCCGGCGGTAGAATCCATGTGCGGCCGTACTTACGACATTCCCGGTGCAGTTCGCTATTAACTCCGCCAGTGTGCCAAACTGATCGTTTACTTCTGAGATCATTTCCAGAACATTCTGACCACGATATTTATCAGCCTGGATTGACCCCAGTGAGTTGCTAATTGGTTAAATACCCCAGAACAATAGTGGATTGAACCCTAGCCATTAATAGCATAACACTAATCACTATGCCAGCAGCACAGCTGAAGTTTCATTACCATCATGTGCCATGGCGATACGTGTGTGCATTCATGGTTGGCCATCTCACACGATCACCAGGGTCGTGGATCAGCTCTGTGTTCTTGTCCCGGTTATGTCATGTGACCAGACCACCCAGAACCCACACATAAACAAAGTTGGGCATACGAACTGCAGGGTTCGATATCAGCCGCCGAAGATTTGGAAGCAGGCCGTCTTGCGTTGGTTTTCATAGTCAGTCGTTCAGAAAGCAAATGGCAAGCTACTAAGCTAAAGTTCCCTAGTAAATCACAAATAGCCAATACATGCTGGGTTGATTGCAAGGTTCTGGTTGTAACACAGGCTCATGGTTGTAACACAGGCGGATGGTTGTAACACAGGCGGATGGTTGTAACACAGGCGGATGGTTGTAACACAGGCGGATGGTTGTAACACAGGCGGATGGTTGTAACACAGGCGGATGGTTGTAACACAGGCGGATGGTTGTAACACAGGAGGATGGTCGTAATGCAGGCGGATGGTTGTAACACAGGCGGATGGTTGTAACACAGGCGGATGGTTGTAACACAGGCGGATGGTTGTAACACAGGCGGATGGTTGTAGCTTTGATCTGCAAGTGGGTAAAGATTATGCTGTCAATTGTCTTTTGTTTTTCGTTTGTAAGTCAGTTGTATGCCGTTCTCCTTGGCGTAGAGTTTAACGTCTTTCTCCGTAATCCCGTATAGTCTCGTGAGCAACGTAACCTGCGCGAGAATCGGTAGCTATTCTCGCCGCATTGGTAACTTACGGGGTGTGTGGGCCGGTCGCTCAGAAAGCAATGGCAAACTACTGAGCGTAATCTTGCCTAGTACATCAACAGCAACTGAAAAATGCTGATGTTGACTGCAACGTCCTGTAAGGGGTATGAAAAAAGGTCAGATATTCCAAATTTTCCGTTTCCACATGTAGTTAAGTTTATAGTCAGTAATTTCTAATTTTCAGTACTCAGACCAAGTTGTTGTGACCTTTCATTAAGAGTTACATGTCAGGCCCAGTTGTTGTGACCTTTCATTAAGAGTTACATGTCAGGCCCAGTTGTTGTGATTTTTTTTCATTAAGAGTTACATGTCAGACCCAGTTGTTGTGACATCTCAGCTCGTGCTTTCTGTAAGATCTAGCTGTTGTGACCTCTTTAGTGTTCTGTGTCAGATTTAGTTGTTGTGACCTCTCTAGTGTTCTCTGTCCGACCTAGTTGTTGTGACCTCTCCTCAAATGTTCTCTGCCCGACCTAGTTGTTGTGATCTCCCATCAAGTGTTGTAAATTTGTCTGGCATGTGATTTCGGCTGTGAGATAGAAGGCAAGTGTTGTGTGGACTACCAGCTCTAGAAGGGTGTTATTTATTTATCTTGAGTGTCTTAGATGTTGTCTTTCGAACTGAGAAGTAGGGCGTGCCCACTTGACTGAAACAAAACATATCATGTCTACTGCAGATGGTGCATGCGGCATCGCCTTCGCCTGCTACTGTCATCATAATCTGTGTGTGGTGTGTGTGTCTGTGTGTGTGTGTGTGGTGTATGTGTGTGTGTGGTGTGTGTCTTTGTGTGGTGTATGTGGTGTGAGTGTGTGTGATGTGTGTGTGTGTCTCTGTGTGTGTGTGTGTGTGGTGTGTGTGTGTGTCTTTGTGTGGTGTGTGTGTGGTGTGTGTGTGTGTGTGTGTGTGTGTGTCAATACAATCGTCATCTTCATCACATAAGAGCAAAGACCGGTGCTGAAGTCGTCAGATGACGTCACATCACTGTTTCCCAATGTTCAGAAATTTCCACCAGTTCTCGTAAATTTGAGGAGCGACTGGCCGAGTGGCTAGAACGCCAGACTCTCATTCGGGAGACCCGGGTTCGATCCCTCGGTAAGGTGTGGGATTGTTTTCCTAACCTGCACAGTTCGCGGCGACTGCACTAGCCAGGCGGCCTTAATTCCTCTGGCTCAGAACCCTCTGCCATACACCGCAAGGTACTATATTGGCAGTAAGTGACTGCACTAGCCAGGCGGCCTTAATTCCTCTGGCTCAGAACCCTCTGCCACACACCGCAAGGTACTATATTGGCAGTAAGTGACTGCACTAGCCAGGCGACCTTAATTCCTCTGGCTCAGAACCCTCTGCCACACACCGCAAGGTACTATATTGGCAGTAAGTGACTGCACTAGCCAGGCGGCCTTAATTCCTCTGGCTCAGACCCCACTGCCACACACCGCAAGGTACTATATTGGCAGTACATGACTGCACTAGCCAGGCGGCCTTAATTCCTCTGGCTCAGACCCCACTGCCACACACCGCAAGGTACTATATTGACGGTACATGACAGTGACAGTTCTCGTCAATTTCAAAACCAATGTTTGTTTGTTTTTAAACATAATTGCATAGTGCCTGCTTTCAGCAGAACTGCGATATTTGCACTTTTCGGCCGACACATCCGACTTCTTCGGGCATTTGTTGGCGGGATTAGCTTCCCGGAAGCAATGTCTGTGTGATGTAGATGTTTCTTGTATGTCTGTGTGATATTGTTGTTTTCTGTATGTTTGTGTGATGTAGTTGTTTCTTGTATGTCTGTGTGATGTAGTTGTTTCTTGTATGTCTGTGTGATGTAGTTGTTTCTTGTATGTCTGTGTGATGTAGTTGTGTCTTGTATGTCTGTGTGATGTAGTTGTTTCTTGTATGTCTGTGTGATGTAGTTGTTTCTTGTATGTCTGTGTGATGTAGTTGTTTCTTGTATGTCTGTGTGATGTAGCTGTGTCTTGTATGTCTGTGTGATATAGTTGTTTCTTGCATGTCTGTGTGATGTAGTTGTTTCTTGTATGTCTTTGTGATGTAGTTGTTTCTTGAATGTCTGTGTGATGTAGATGTTTCTTGTATGTCTGTATGACATACCACGGTTGCCTGGTTGGTTGATTGGTTTATTGGTCGGTTGCCTGGTTGGTTTATTGGTCGCTTGCCTGATTGGTTGGTTGGTTGGTGGGTTGGTGGGTTGCCAGGTTGGTTGTGTGATCGGTTGTCTGGTTGGTTTGTTGGTTGGTTGAATGCTTGGTCGGTTGTCTTATTGGTTGATTGATTGTCTGGTTGGTTGGTTGCCTGGTTGGTTGGTTGGTTGGTTGATTGGTTGGTTGGTTGGTTGGTCGGTTGTCTGGTTTGTTGGTTGGTTGGTTAGTCGTTTGCCTGATTTGTTGGTTGGTTGGTTGACTGGTTGGTTGGTTGGTTGACTGATTGATTGATTGGTTGGTTGACTGGTTGATTGGCTGGTTGGTTGGTTGGTTGGTTGTATGGTTGGTTGGTTGGTTGGTCGGTTGTCTGGTTTGTTGGTTGGTTGGTTAGTCGTTTGCCAGATTGGTTGGTTGGTTGGATAGTTGGATGTTTTCTTGGTTGGTTGACTAGTTTGTTGATTGACTGGTTGGTTGGGTTGGTGGTTGGATGGTTGGTTGGTAATTTGACTGGTTGGTTGCTTGACTGTTTGGTTGGTTAACTTCTTGGTTGGTTGTCTGGTTAGTTGTGTTGTTTTGGTGTTGGTTGATGGTTTGTTGGTTGCTGGTTGGTTGGTTCTGGTGGTTTGGGTGATGGTTGGTTGGTTTTGTCTTGGTTGGTTGCGTTGAACTGTTGGTTGTTATTCTTGGTTGGTTGGTTGGTTGACTGGTTGGTTGGCTGATTGACTCTTTGGTTGGTTGGTTGACTGGTTGGTTTGTTGACTAGTTGGTTGGTTGACTGGTTGGTTTGTTGACTAGTTGGTTAGTTGACTGGTAGGTTGGTTGACTGATTGGTTGGTTGACTGGTTGATGTGTTGGCTGGTTGATTTGTTGACTGTTTGGTTGGTTGACTAGTTGGTTTGTTGACTGGTTGGTTTGTTGACTGTTTAGTTGGTTGACTAGTTGGTTGGTTGACTGGTTGGTCGGTACCAAAGTATCATCTCCATAGCAACTGTGTGACAGCACTCTCCACGTCTTCTCCAAGTTTACAATCCACAATGATACGCAAGCAGATCACGGGAACATCTCCATAGATGCATATTAAGATCTAACCAGGTCAGAATGTAGCACAGCACCTTCAAACTACGCCTAGGCTGGCATGTTTTCTACACTGGCTTTAGGTAGTTCCTTGCCGTCACTCCAACACACTTCCTGGAAGCATTACAATCGGTTAATAACTGAATGCACATCGTGGGAGACTAAAGAGAGAAGATGCTAGAAAGCTTGACATCATGGAGAAACATCGATATCAGAAGTGGCTGGCGGTACAAGAAACAAAGGCTGTGAACAGACGTGATCACCGACACTACACGGCATGGATTATAAGATGAAGAAGTTATTGCCTCACTTGATCCTTTAGCCACATGTCTTCTTTGGTGAGTATTTGTGTAGACTTTCCTGTATTGATCACTGTTATGGACAGAAATGGATTATTGCAGACCCAGTTTGGCAGACTAGTAATCACACACGACAACCCGCGAGACAGGAACAGCAAGGGTTAACTTTGGGAAAACACTAGAATAAACACAGGGTCAGCGATACTCAGTGAGCTCAGCGGTTCATGGAAAACATAGGGGTTACAGGATTTGGGCGAGAATTGATTGATTGATTGATTGATTTAGGAATCGACATCACAGCTAACACTAATAGTACCAGTAGCAATCTGATTATAAGTCCGTCTCGACTTTCCTCTGAGCGTTGAGCGTCGGCCAGATCCCCCCCCCCCCCTCGTCACCCCTCGCTGTCTCATTCTTGCCAGACCATGGTGATCCATTTGCTCCTCCGAGGTGTGCACGTGCTCCCACAAGGCCGCAACCACGTCTGCCTTGTCATGCATCAATACTCCACCAAGTTCTGCAGAGTCATCCAATTTGTCCGCCTGTTCATTTCCCAGCACACCGGCATGCCCCAGAGAAAAGATCCAGGCGTTGCTTATCACCCGTAACCTCCGAAGCGAAGCAAGTCACTCCGCACGAAGCCTGCCCGTCCTCACCCTCTTCAGCATGCTTTCTGAGTCATTACAATCACGATGTGTGTGTGTGTGTGTGTGTGTGTGTGTGTGTGTGTGTGTGTGTGTGTGTCGTATTCTCCATCCAGCGGAGAGCCGCAGTGACTGCCTTCACCTCCATTCTTAAGTTGGATGTTGTGGTATCATATGCCAGGCTCTCCTGCACCAAACGTCGACCATTAGTTTGCGCTATGAACCCCCAGCCACTTCTTTCACCTCTTGACACCGAACCATCTGTGTAGATAATCACACCACCCGAGTGAGTATTATCCTGAATTAGTTGCTGGAGTTCCACTTCCGTGGCCCCTGCTGGCCACTCCCTGCACTCCCGGCTTAATGTGATTATAACTCTGCACAAGTCTGACTGCTCCGCTGGCACTCTGACCCACTCCTCTCCTTGCCTAATGTTCTCCAGGGGGCACACCTGTCTGATCGTATCCTCCGCCTGAGCCATCCATGATTTCCCTCTTATCAGTCGCTGACCCTTAACTGCGTCCAGCGCCTCATGCAGTGGGTGGTCTGTGTCTGCAGCTATTCTGAGGTATGCCTTCGCCTGCATCACCTTGAGCCTACCAGCAACAGTCGGCAGACCAAGGATGTAACGCATACACACTACCGGGTGTCTCCTAGTGCATCCCAGAATGACCCGCATAGCTTCGTTCGGTATGCGTTGTAGCTTCACCAGCCGACTCTTTGAGACAGTGAGCAGACCTAATCCATAATCAATCACTGAGAGGAGAGCCTGGCATATGATACCGCAACATCCAGCTTAAGAATGGAAGTGGAGGCAGTCACTGCGGCTCTCCGCTGGATGGAGAATACGACACACACACACACACATCGTGATTGTAACTGACTCATAAAGCATGCTGACGAGGGTGATGACGGGCAGGCTTCGTGCGGAGTGGCTTGCTTCGCTTCGGAGTTCACGGGTGGCAAGCATCGCCTGGATCTTTTCTCCGGGGCATGCCGGTGTGCTGGGAAATGAACATGCGGACAGATTGGCTGGCTCTGCAGAACTTGGTGGAGTATTGATACATGACAAGGCAGACGTGGTTGCGGCCTTGTGGGAGCACGTGCACACCTCGGAGGAGCAAATGGATTACCATGGTCTGGCAAGAATGAGACAGCGAGGAGTGACGAGGGGATCTGGCCGGCGCTCAACGCTCAGAGGAAAGGCGAGACGGACTTATAATCAGATTGCTACTGGTACTATTAGTGTTGGAACTCTTCGCTGGCTGCTGAGGATGGGGACGGAGCACTTATGGGAATGACCCGAATGCTGTGATGTCGATTCCTAAATCAATCAATCAATCAATCAATGAATCACTGAGAGGATCAAGTGCTGGTACAGTGTGAAAAGTTGAGCGAGAAAGCTGCTGGACTCGGCATTCGGGCGTGGGGAAGCTTAAAGGCACACAAACAGACTTCAGTTGACAGTTCTACACAAGTCATCTACCCGACATACTGAAGGATTTACAACATCAAAAGTGACGCAGATTTCACACAACAAGCAACTCACCCCAAAGCTCAGCGTGGCACAGTAAGTCTTTATTTAGAATGGTTAAGGATAATTCCGATCACAAGTGGCATCGCACAGATTTGCGACTAGTAGAGCTTACACTTGGGTCAGCTGATGACAGCACCAGCGTGAAAGTATTAGTACAGGAGACAGATGGCCACAGGACGGTCTCTAGTGGACGGTGGATAAAAGTCAGCCCGGAGAGTGTGAGAACTGCTTAGCTGTCCACAGACGATTGGTATTATATACATTGTGAAATAAAATGCACGTAGACATGCCGTTGTGCGTTTTGTCTACTCTGTAGAAAGTACCAGTAAGCAGAGAACATTGTATGCGAGCCATGTGACTAGAATAGTCACCGTGAATGTACCTACCATCCCAGACACCCCAGACATCATCAAGAATATTCATCACTACAACAAGCCCAGTAACATGAGTCGGATAACATCTTGGCAGTCGCAGATACGCCAACACACAAGGAAAGATCACAAGCTGCGGAGTCATCATAGTCAGAGAATGAGAGACGTGTGGCAGACTGTGCTTACAGCATGATAGTCAGAGAATGGGAGACGTGTGGCAGACTGTGCTTACAGCATGATAGGCAGAGAATGGGAGACGTGTGGCAGACTGTGCTTACAGTATGATAGGCAGAGAATGGGAGACGTGTGGCAGAGTGTGCTTACAGCATGATAGTCAGAGAATGAGAGACGTGTGGCAGACTGTGCTTACAGCATGATAGTCAGAGAATGGGAGACGTGTGGCAGAGTGTGCTTACAGCATGATAGTCAGAGAATGGGAGACGTGTGGCAGAGTGTGCTTACAGCATGATAGTCAGAGAATGAGAGACGTGTGGCAGACTGTGCTTACAGCATGATAGGCAGAGAATGAGAGACGGGTGGCAGACTGTGCTTACAGCATGATAGGCAGAGAATGAGAGACGTGTGGCAGACTGTGCTTACAGCATGATAGTCAGAGAATGAGAGACGTGTGGCAGACTGTGCTTACAGCATGATAGTCAGATAATGAGAGACGTGTGGTAGACAGTGCTTACAGCATGATAGTCAGAGAATGGGAGATGTGTGGCAGACTGTGCTTACAGCATGATAATCAGAGAATGAGAGACGTGTCGTAGACAGTGCTTACAGCATGATAGTCAGAGAATGGGAGATGTGTGGCAGACTGTGCTTACAGCATGATAGTCAGATAATGAGAGACGTGTGGCAGAGTGTGCTTACAGCATGATAATCAGAGAATAGGAGACGTGTGGCAGACTGTGCTTACAGCATGATAGTCAGATAATGAGAGACGTGTGGCAGAGTGTGCTTACAGCATGATAATCAGAGAATGGGAGACGTGTGGCAGACTGTGCTTACAGCATGATAGTCAGATAATGAGAGACGTGTGGCAGAGTGTGCTTACAGCATGATAATCAGAGAATGGGAAACGTGTGGCAGACTGTGCTTACAGCATGATAGTCAGAGAATGAGAGACGTGTGGCAGACTGTGCTTACAGCATGATAGTCAGAGAATGGGAGATGTGTGGCAGACTGTGCTTACAGCATGATAGTCAGAGAATGGGAGATGTGTGGCAGACTGTGCTTACAGCATGATGGTCAGATAATGAGAGACGTGTGGCAGAGTGTGCTTACAGCATGATAATCAGAGAATGGGAGACGTGTGGCAGACTGTGCTTACAGCATGATAGTCAGATAATGAGAGACGTGTGGCAGAGTGTGCTTACAGCATGATAATCAGAGAATGGGAGACGTGTGGCAGACTGTGCTTACAGCATGATAGTCAGAGAATGGGAGACGTGTGGCAGAGTGTGCTTACAGCATGATAATCAGAGAATGGGAGACGTGTGGCAGACTGTGCTTACAGCATGATAGTCAGAGAATGGGAGACGTGTGGCAGACTGTGCTTACAGCATGATAGTCAGAGAATGAGAGACGTGTGGCAGACTGTGCTTACAGCATGATAGGCAGAGAATGGGAGACGTGTGGCAGACTGTGCTTACAGCATGATAGTCAGAGAATGGGAGACGTGTGGCAGACTGTGCTTACAGCATGATAGTCAGAGAATGGGAGACGTGTGGCAGAGCTGTGCTTACAGCATGATAGTCAGAGAATGAGAGACGTGTGGCAGACTGTGCTTACAGCATGATAGGCAGAGAATGGGAGACGTCTGGCAGACTGTAGCTTACAGAAAAGAGACTTGCATCACCAGAGATGTATGAAGAAGAAGAAGAAGAAGAGAAGAAGACAGAAGAAGAAGAAGAAGAAGAAGAAGAAGAAGAAGAAGAAGAAGAAGAAGAAGAAGAAGACAGGAGGAGGAGGGAGGGGAGGGGGAGGAGGAGCAGAAGGAGCAGGAAGAGCAGGAGTATCAGCAGGATCAGCAGCAGCAGCGGAATAAGAAGACGACGAAGAAGAAATCTGAAATGGAGGAGATATATTATTATAAGCATGGCGTTATCAAGCATGTATATCCAGAAGCCTGTATGCGTACATATGTCTGCCAGGGAAAGCGGTTACAAAATGTACATTCCCTTTCCCCACTGAATTGCCTTGCTCTATTGTAGAACTTAGTTCCTGAGACCTTGCGAGCACGTAAGTTTGCCGTGATCACTCCCACGAGTTTGAATCGTGGTCTTTTCTCCTCTCAAAGCTCACACAGTAATCCCATTTTTAAAAGTACCTCCTCAATCTACCACATCCCCTCCTGTACACGGAAGTTGTCAAGACGACTACTGATGTGTTTACACTGGATGTAACACTAGCAACCAGCCTAGATTACGATTGGCTAGAATCAAGACGACCATCATGATCCCGCAGAAGGGCAGACATGTTTGCGTGATTCTGGTAACGGCCTTATCACTAACGGTTGTAAACAGTAAACGTTGATTAGAAGGCAATCGCCAGCGTGCCAAATTACGTGCCCCAGGATGCCTGAGATTAGACGGAAATGCTGTCTGGAGGTCGCCTAAAACTCGTATCACAAACACAAAAGACGATGGTTGATGGCTAGATTAATGATGTTATTGAGGGACATCATTTCCTTCAACAAGAATTGCACCTTTGTGTGCTTAGTTACCTTTTTGTGTTCTCTCGCTTTGAAGTCAAGTGTAGTCTATTCACATGTGACTACTTCTAATGCATTGGACTGATTTTTGCGTCTGGGTTAGCTTTTCCTATTACCAGCGTCCTTCGCCATCGAACGAACCCATTCTGACTTCTGAGGTACTTGTAATTTACACCCCAAGTCAAGGACTAGAAGTCAACATTTTAGTCCAACTGACCGGTGTAGGGGTTGAACACGTTACCTCGGCATCAGCACAAGGGAAGTTTAAGAGCAAGCGCTTTTAACCATTCTGCCATGCTGACTTCCGTTACAGTTGATTAACTGTGCTGTTTGTCTAGGACCTAAGATTTCGTCATTCACAAGCTCGTTTCTCCAATCCTTATTGGTAATATCAATGTGAAGTTCAGGTTGACTTTGAACGGAAAGTTCCAACACACAGGTATAGAAGTGCCTCTTTGATAAACTGGAATGGAAAGTTCCAACACGCAGATTACAGTAGTGTCTTGTTGATACACTAGAATGGAAAGTTCCAACACGCAGATTACAGTAGTGTCTTGTTGATACACTAGAATGGAAAGTTCCAACACGCAGATTACAGTAGTGTCTTGTTGATACACTAGAATGGAAAGTTCCAACAAGCAGATTACAGAAGTGTCTCATTGATACATTAGAATGGAAAGTTCCAAAACGCAGATCACAGAAGTGTCTCACTGATTGATACACTAGAATGGAAAGTTCCAACACGCAGATTACAGAAGTGTCTCGTTGATACACTAGAATGGAAAGTTCCAAAAGGCAGATTACAGAAGTTTCTCATTGATACATTAGAATGGAAAGTTCCAACACGCAGATTACAGTAGTGTCTTGTTGATACACTAGAATGGAAAGTTCCAACAAGCAGATTACAGAAGTGTCTCATTGATACATTAGAATGGAAAGTTCCAAAAGGCAGATCACAGAAGTGTTTCACTGATACACTAGAATGAAAAGTCCCAACATGCAGACTGCAGAAGTGTCTCACTAATACACTATAATGGAAAGTTCCATAAGGCAGATAACAGAAGTATCTCATTGATTCACTAGAATGGAAAGTTCCAAAAGACAGATTACAGAAATGTTCCACTGATACACTATAATGGGAAGTTCTAACACGCATATTACAGAAATGCCTAATTGATAAACTGGAAAGGAAAGTTTCGACACCAGATTACAGAAGTGCCTTGTTGATAAACTAGAATGGAAAGTTCCAACTTGCAGATTACAGAAGTGCCTCGTTGATACACTAGAATGGAAAGTCCCAACACGCAGATTACAGAAGTACCTCGTTGATACACTAGAATGGAAAGTGCGCTAGATCAAGAATGGTGCGTGTCCTGTGCGGGACCGTGTGATCAACACTAGGTTGACTGTCCAGGCAACTGTACGTTGACGGATGTTGTGATCAACACTGGGTTGACTGTCCAGGCAACTGTACGTTGTCGGATGTTGTGATCAACACTAGATTGACTGTCCAGGCAACTGTACGTTGTCGGATGTTGTGATCAACACTAGGTTGACTGTCCAGGCAACTGTACGTTGTCGGATGTTGTCATCAACACTGGGTTGACTGTCCAGGCAACTGTACGTTGTCGGATGTTGTGATCTACACGGAGTTGACTGTCCAGGCAACTGTACGTTGTCGGATGTTGTCATCAACACTAGATTGACTGTCCAGGCAACTGTACGTTGTCGGATGTTGTGATCAACACTAGATTGACTGTCCAGGCAACTGTACGTTGTCGGATGTTGTGATCTACACTAGATTGAATGTCCAGGCAACTGTACGTTGTCGGATGTTGTGATCAACACTGGGTTGACTGTCCAGGCAACTGTACGTTGTCGGATGTTGTCATCAACACTAGATTGACTGTCCAGGCAACTGTACGTTGTCGGATGTTGTGATCAACACGGAGTTGACTGTCCAGGCAACTGTACGTTGTCGGATGTTGTGATCAACACTGGGTTGACTGTCCAGGCAACTGTACGTTGCCGATGTTTAGGGAAAATCTCAAAGAGTATAGAGGAAAGCTAGAGTTCCTCTCTCCCAATGTGATCCTGCCCGTTATAATTTTAATAGCCTTCAATGGCTCAATTGCTTGAGTCCATAATAGAGTCCAGGAGAGCCAAGGAAGTCCTCAAGGTGAACAAGGAAAAGATTTCCTTGAATAATAATAATATTCTTGTGGAGTTTCCTTGCCCATCTGCTCTCAGCTAAATAATTAATATCTAGGGTATATTAATTAATAACAACGCTAACGTAAATACTCTTGTAACACTCAAGAGTGGAAATGACATTTCTGTAACATTTTATTAATCAACAAACTGGTGTTGTGGTTTGGCCATTTTAATCCAAAAATTATCATCCAGTCCAAAGGTATTATGTATACTCATTAATCTCACAATCATTCACTTGGTTTTGAAATAAACACAAACATAAACCCCAATTCCCCAGATGAACAAATACTATACATCTATCAGTGGAGTTATAATAATAATGAGTCTTGATCATGAACTCGAGCTTCTCCACTCCAGGGTTTTTGGAACCCACTTGTAAAAGAGTTCTGTAAAATTAAATACAGTTGGTCCACTGTGTGAGTGTTATTCTGGATCAGGTATGGTGATAGTTGAGTTGTCTCTCCAATTCCAGGTACAAGCTAAAATTCCCCTGATTTCCTCAAGGTGATACAGGTTTACCTGGTTTTTGTGGTTGGATGACACTCTTGCCTGTAAGTTCTTTCAAAAAGAGGCTTCATCATCACTCCAGTCAGGAGCTCCCATCAAGAGGCATGTCTGGATCTGGATGGATCTAACCACTACCTGAAATTCCAGCATCAAACATATATCTACTGATATCGTAAATGCATCTATAAGATCATTAGAAATGGAAGAAGGTAAAAAACCCAAAAGAAAAAAAGGAAAATAAATAAAGGGAATTTTGACCCCAGGGAAAAATAAACAAGGGGGGAAGAGGGTCTTAGTGTCCCCCAACAGTTATCAACCCCATAGCTGGTTCCTCTCCATCCAATCCTCCACTACAGGGCGCTCAAGGTTTAGACTACCAGATAAGCAGTGTCATCTTCGCCCATGCCTGTCACCCATGGTCTCAAGGTTGAGTAATACCTTGATCGATTCGGAATTTGATAACCATGTTCACCATTCCCCTTTGTACATAATTATTTTCTCTAGTTATCCTTCCATTTAAAGAAAAGGCCTCACACATTAAGTGTCTTAATTCATTCCTAAATGCAATGAGTATTTACTTATAAACAATATAAGTACATTATGGCATCATCTCCTGTATAACATTCAGGTGGGTTCCTCCCAATCAAATGCCTTGAGGAGGAGCATCTTCCCTCCTCTTCAACATGTAGGTATATGCCTTTACCTTACTCATCTATAAGATTCATCATCATCATACATCAAACACAATTTCAGGAAACAAAACCATATAATTGTAACATGAGTGATATGGAATACAGAGGGGCGTCATGCATAGAAGCACACTAAATTATCAATTAGTGCATGGGCACCACTATCATCTTCTCCTTTGATAGACATGGCAGTATGCATCAAATTGCCTATTATCATACTCATCCTCGGTATGTCACTTCTCCTCAGCCAATCCACAATCATTCATCATAAATCATAAACATACTTGCATGGATGATGAATACGCATAATTATGTGACTCACAATCAATAAGTTAAAAGATAAATTCATATATTTAACACTGATGACGTCACATTGAATCACCACATGAATGCTTCCATTGAACACAAAGGTTTTTATGATAACACCTTGGGAACTAATGAACATTTAATGTGCCCATGTACTGGTTCTAGGACGAATTACACTAATTCCTCCTAACTAGTGATTGCACATTTAAGATAGTTCCTTACTACTGAACTATGGGTTCTAACCTCCAAAATCCTAAGTTATCACTAACTCTTAAATCACTACTGATTAGCTTAACTGCTTAAGGAGTAAAGTGCACAACCTAGGCATAATGCTTATGCTTTCATAGAAGCTACATAACTAAAAACAAACCCCTCACTATAGGTTAATCTTGTGCCCAGATTATCTATGAACTACGACATCTGAATATAGTGCTTAGTCTCTCCTGAAGTAATGTTCTTAAGGACTAACCACATTTTACAGCACACCAACTTACCATTTTCTGGGAAAGGAGCATAACTAACTTAATATTACAGTGTGCTTACCTTCAACATAGTTGAATGTCTTCTTCAAGCATAGCGTCATCAGGTTTCAGGCTCCAGACTAGGTTTTGGCTTTCCTAGTTCGCTGGCTGCTTAGTAGGCCGGCACTTCTCTCTCTTCCTCTATTAGAGTTGGGTAAACTTCAGATGGATTGTTGAGTAGAGGACACCAGGCCGTCAGTTCCAGTGGACCTTCTCCTGTTGAGCGATTGCTGAGGATTTTAGTTTTACACACACTGAACGTCTGCCAGTCTTCACTCCATTTTAAAGCCTCTCGGTTGTTGTTTTCTCATGCCCTTCCATCAACTGGGCTCTGACTGTCATACCGATGTCGTGACCAATGGCTGAGCTCCTTTTCGGCTATATTTAGAATATTGTCGTTCCCTTTTCAAATCAGCGCTCTTTTTCAATTAAGATGATGTAAATTTCATCTTTCTTCTTAAACTATAGGCGCTAATTCCTTCATTTTTTAAAATTTGAATTTAATTCTGATGGTGGTGGTTATTGGCGCTATTGCTAACTGGAGGGTAATGTGGGGAAATTCAAACAGCGATGTGGCGGTTTTCAAGATGTATACTACACACGTTCAGTAGTTTGCCAGCAAGTGAGAAGATGTTGGACAGTTCGAAATCACGGCATGGAGCAACGTCGGCATCAGAAATGACTCGTAGCAAAAACGACAGAAAGCTGTTGATAGGCATCATCACCAACGCCATACGGCATGGACTATAAAGCGTTCGCCATTGCTGTCTGATCGAGAAATAGACGTTTAAGTTCAAGTGACCGGTGTAGAGGATGAAACCCGCTACCCCGCCGCCAACGGACAGGAGTTGTAATCGCTAGAGCTGTAGACCGCGCTGGCCTCTGTAAGCTATGTAGGTCATTTAATCACGATTGCAGACTCAACTACTGAAGCCATTCTAGCGGAGTGTGGTCAGTTTCGGCTATTATAGCCACTTCTAGTGGCGAATGTCATTATAATAGTTCATGTGAAAATGGCTAGCGACCCCAACAGGACAAGAGTCGGGCAGCAAACTTAACTCCATGGAGAAAGGATAACACATAGAAGTGGAGTTTTTTTTCGCTCGCTCGCTCGCTTTGAATACAGGTGTAGTCCGTACAATTGCCACTACTTCTATTGCACTGCGCTGGTTTTTGTGTGTGGATTAGCTTTCCCTATTACCAGTGTCCCTCGCCATCAGTCGAATGGCTAATAACAAGTGTCAGACCATTATCTAATATTACTGAGTCGTGCAGTATTGATGTTCGCATTTTGCCCATGCCTTTTTAATGCATATCTTTTATATTGTTGCTGTTCTTTGTTAGCCTTGAATGATGTGTGAATGAAATAATGTATGAAAGAGAGTGATAGAAGGGCAGAATGTTAGACGGGCCTGTGTGCCCAATTCTTAACCCTTTGAAAATAAAGTTTGTTCGTTAGTTCGTTCGTTCGAACCCTCTACGACTTCTGAGGTACTTGTAATTCCCATCCCTAAGTCAAGGACGAGAAGTCAACATTTTTGTCAAATAACGTTTCAGTGTTGTATCGGATGCAGTGTTGATTTCCGTCTGATGAATAAAGCTTATTATTGTAATTAAATGCACGTTTACGTTGCTCCTGCTAGAATTGTCCGAAAAACAGGAATTGATGGCTGTGCCAACGATGATACTTTTGTGGCTGTAGCGACGAAAGGAGTTAAAAGTGACTACAGTCTGGGTTACATGTGTTTAAGTGAATAATTGTGTGGCCAAGACGAGTTAAAGTGACAGTTGTCTGGGACAAAGATTAAGTAATAACTGACCATTGATGGTCTGTGTCATGGTCTTATATGACATGTGTAAGGAAGAATGTAAGTGCCGGTATGTAAGCGAGAGTCAGTGTAAGCATAGCTGAGGTAAAGGGCAGTAAGAGACGCCACGGCTTGGCTAGCGGACGGTCAGGCAAGAATCCCGTGAACAGAGCCACGTGATGTGGGAAGGTCAACCAGGAGAGAGTCAGTGTGTGTGAGGCAGCGAATAGAGACGGACGTGTGGAGATCTAGAGAACGCTAGAACGATAGAACGATAGTGGTTGTGACGGATAGGTGGAGATGAAAGTTGTGTAGTGATATTCGAGGAATGTACTAACTGTGATATGTGCGGGATGATGTGGAGTTGTGATTGTGAATGATCATGCGGGCGACAGTGTAAAGATCGCCATTGTGAGCTAGTGCGTGGCTGTTAGTGGTGAACGATTGTTTGAGCGTGAAGTGCGACTATGGTGTCAGCCTGTAATATATATTGTAATAAATGATTGTTCAGGAGATAGCTCCTGCCAGTTTCCGATTGCATTCATGTGTTCTTAGTAGATGTGTTGTAGATGTAATTTGCCTGTCAAAGTCCAGCGAGCTAGACAGAGCTACTAAATAGGACTCTGACAGGTATAATGGTGTCAGAAGTACACATGAACCACATGCTCATGTAGAACGCACAAAAGAACGCTACTTTTGTAAAGAAGAGGAAGACCTATTCCATAATATATATTAGAAATTGTAAAGTAAAGATGTGTTAATAGAGTCAGAACGAAAATAACATCATTTCTTTCCACAGCAGGTTTCAATTCTACAAAGCGACCGACGTAACCAGACCAGGTCAGCCGTAACCAACACGAGAATCACGTTCCTGTACATCAAGCGTTCGAGTAGTCAGCAGAGAAAGATAAGTTGATTAATTTTGATTGCTTGTGAAAGCAACGGCATCTGCAGCCACAGATTGTCAAAACAAACCACAGAAAACAAAACCAGTACTGTGCAAACATTGTAGCACTCCACATACAGAAAATGGAATATGCGATAAGAATCCCACTTATCAAGAATACCTAAATACTATAATAGCACAAAAACTGGGGAAGGTAAATCAAAGGAAATATAGAACAAAATGTCATTTTTGCCTTGCTTATGGCCATAGACGTTTTGAATGTGAAGGGGTAAAAAGAATACAGATAGCAAAAGCAAATGCAGCCATAAACATTACAACAGACAGTTCAGCAAAGAACTTAGAAAAAGTAAACATCACAGGGACGAAAACAAGACCAAACACTGCAAATTCAGAACAAACTGAGTTTTACCCATCAGACTTTGTACCATATTTTAATAATGTTGTTAACATCACTCAGCCTCATTCCTTATGTAAAGAGGTCAATACTCAACAAGAATGTGAGGAAATGAACAAAACCTCAAGACTGTCGTTAGGAAAACTAACATTCCATGAAGGTTACATCAATGACACAGTATGCACATGTGTACGCGACACAGGGTCCTGTCTTATCGGTCTTCGGAAGACCCTAGCTGATCCTAAAGACTACCTAGATGAGTACATCTATTGCAAAACTGTTTCAGGGACAATAGAGAAATATCCCATGGCATGGGCCAATATAAAATCACCTTTCCTATCAGGCAGAGTAACTTGTGCTTTATTAGACAATCCATGTTGTGATTTATTAATTGGAAATGTATTAAATGTGACAGACTACACAGAGCCCAAAACTCACACAGGGGAAAAGGTTAACACCACAACAAGTACTGCCTTAACTACACCACTCATCATACAACAACATGATGAAAAGAACAAAGTACCACACCATACCATCTTACAACAAGAAGAAACAGAAACTGGTGTGTATCATCACAAAGAAAAAGGTGCAGAAAACAAGCATTTCACAAGGGCAAGGAAAGATCACAAATCATTATGTGACATACTATACTCCATGTACTCCCTATTAACTACACACATAACCAAGTGCACACAGTGGATGGTTATACTTGCACTACTCATTGTAAATACAAAACAAATGTCTTCACAGACAGTTTTATTTCCACATTATCATGACGCAACACAGATGATATTACTCATGACAAACCAGCAAACTTTGTTACTTATATCATTACTGTTGAACCAAAGTTTGGTGTTACCACTGCTAAACACTATGTCAAATCAACTCAGACACATACTTATGCTGAACAATGTAAATCATCAGTCGGTGGAATTACTGACAAAAATCAGCAATAAATTACCCTACATATTTTGGAAAATAGACACAAATTGCAGAAAAGCATACAAACATGCACGATTACTTTTCAAAACTATACATGGTGTATTATTATTGTTTGAACTATTGAATGTATATACACATGTACGAGTGCAGGTTTGGAGATAGCACTCAAAATGATCTCAACATGAAAATTGAAAACCCCCACCCTTCGGAAAATTTTAACCGTAACCCACTTTATATCCTTAGATCCAATAACTCCAGAGTTGCCTTGTCTGCTGTACGACTCCAGCGCTATGATACTAGCACACGTCATTGTATAGACCAACATGAAAGGTCCTTCAACGGGAAAGTGTCACCGGCAAAACAGTAAGACTCAACATGTGATTTCATGTATCAAACAGTAAGATATACCCATATTGACTTTGTTTTCAAACGAGTATCTACAGAATCTACCTTTTGAAATCGACGAACAACGACGACAGCTTCACAAGTACAGACATTCATTTCTAATGAGCAGTTTAATGAACCAGATGCCAACCTACAAACTATGGCAAAGACATACACTTGGCCACACTCAAAATTAATTCGTGTTTTATACGTGTGAATTCCAGCAATTTTACAAAATGAACTTACAAATTGGCTAAACTTGGTGAACAGTCTTAAGCACTATACAGAAGGAAAGACAATATCATGGTATACAGAAGACGTCAATAATCGTATGCGAGAGAAGACATGCCAAACATTTCAGCACGGAAACGAACATTGAACACGAGTGATTTAATTACGTGTGCATAACTTCCACAGGACAAGAACGGTATCCTATGTGTGCATAAAGGCATCAATGATGTATATTTTATTGTATATGTATTAACTGTATGACATCCAATGTCTAATTTTATTATTATAATACTTTGTATTGTTATAATGTGATATGTACATATGAGCGTAGGTATAGTGGCGAATAGAATAAGTTGTAATGCTAAGAATCAACGCCTGGCAATCCCAATGCGCGATTGTTATCAAACTTGCCTTCGCGTATGCTGGATAGCCCGACGAATGACGCTTAGCAATAGTGATATAGAATTAACATCAGAATATGGTAACCAGAAGGAATATACCAACAGGGTGATCCAACCAAAGAGATTATAACTACTCTCCATAACAGTAAACAAGGTGTGCTCACAAAGGGAAAACAACTCACGGTCCGACATAAGATGAGGTAAGGGGGACTATGACATACATGAATTATATTCGAACCATGACCACAACATTGACATAGCGTGCTCATAAAGAATCGAGTAGTGTGCATTAAATAGAGACGAGGGGAACCACGTCTGAATAGAGAGGAAATTTAAGAATGCTGTAAGAGGAAGTTGTAGCCTTATTTGAGGCATAAACCAATTTCAAGCATCATAACACTGTACAAGAACAAGGGCGATCGGAGCGACTGTAACAACTATAGGGGTATCTCACTTCTGTGTATTGTTGGAAAAGTATTTGCCAGAATTGTTCTGCGCAGACTTCAAGTCCTAGGAGATCAAGTCTACCCCGAATCACAGTGTGGCTTTCGACAGAACCGGTCTACCACTGATATGATATTCTCATTGCGACAAATGCAAGAAAAATGCCGTGAACAGAATCAACCACTGTTTATTGCCTTCATCGACCTCACAAAGGCATTTGATTTGGTCAGTCGTGAGGGTCTGTTCAAGGCACTAAAGAAGATTGGCTGCCCACCAACTCTTCTGTCCATTGTGGAATCGTTCCACACAGGCATACTTTTCACTTCTACTGAAATATGCATTTCATGATCAGGATGGTGGTATATACATTCACTCACGCTCAGATGGCGGCCTCTACAATGCTCAGAGATTGAAGGCTAAGACCAAAATTAGGAGGGTACTGATCAGAGAGTTGCTTTTTGCAGATGATGCTGCAGTTACGACCCACTCTGAGGAAGAATTGCAATGTCTACTATCTGCATTCTCCAATGCTTGTTCTGAATTTGGTTTAACAATTAGCAAAAAGAAGACACAGATTATGTCACAAGGTGCACATGGGGTACCATCAATCTTTATTGACGACGCCGAACTAGAGATAGTAGACCATTTTACATATCTAGGATCAGTGGTAAATAGCAAATTATCCCTAGATCAGGAAATCAACATCCGGATTGGTAAGGCAGCAACAACAATGAACAGGTTAAGAAAAAGAGTCTGGGAGAACAGGAAGCTTACTGCCAAAACAAAAGTCCTTGTCTATCAAGCCTGTGTCCTTAGTACTCTTCTCTATGGCAGTGAAACCTGGACAACTTACTCACACCAAGAGAACAACTTTAAACAGCTTTCATATGCGGTGTCTGCGAAGAATTCTTGGTATTAAGTGGCAAGACAAAATCACAAATACTGAAGTATTGGAAAGATCAGGTTGTGTGACAGTTTATTCCATGCTCAGTCTTCGTAGACTTAGATGGATAGGACATCTTAGGAGGATGGATGATGGTAGAATACCAAAGGATATCTTTTTTGGTGAATTACAGATGGGTAAGAGATCTCAGGGTCGGCCTCTACTACGATACAAAGATGTGTGTAAGCGGGACATGATTGATACAGGCATTGATAATGCACATTGGGAGCAAGTCGCCGCTGAACGTGTTGCATGGAGGGCAAATATCAGAAATGGAATAAAGTCAAAGGAGAAAATTATTGCAGAAAAGTCACACATCAAGCGTTTGAGACGTAAGATGGTGCATGATGGTGGAAATGACCACGTGTTCACATGCACCCACTGTGAACGGACATTTACAGCGCAAATTGGCCTTATCAGTCACACTCGCTACCGCCATAGTTAAAAGTTATTATGCCTTTTTAAAGCACAAACTATCGTCTGTCAAGACGGCAAGGTGCCAATGATCAAACCAATGGAGAATCCTTAAACCAGCATAGCTACAATAACTATGAGATGAGAATGCACAGACAATCGATTGAGAAATATGAACAGAATGTAATGTCACGGAGTGGTGGTTGAATAATATAACGAGGTATGACAAGTAGACCCAACCAGAACATTTGTCAGACCACGACAAAACCTTGAGAGAAACCTCAATACTGAAAAAGAGAGAACAATGTTTGAAGTTAATCTCGGAAAAGATCGGAGCAAAAAGGGACGCAAGCGTATACTTATGATCATATAATCCCCTGACAAGGTTAGAAAGATGTACCAAGAGTAACAACAGCAGAATGTGTCACATATCTAAGAGTAAGTGCCACATTGGTTGTGCGGGGGGAGAATGTCATGGTCTTATATGACATGTGTAAGGAAGAATGTAAGCGCTGGTATGTAAGCGAGAGTCAGTGTAAGCATGACTGAGGTAAAGGGCAGTAAGAGACGCCACGGCTTGGCTAGCGGACGGTCAGGCAAGAATCCCGTGAATAGAGCCACGTGATGTGGGAAGGTCAACCAGGAGAGAGGCAGTGTGTGTGAGGCAGCGAATAGAGACGGACGTGTGGAGATCTAGAGAACGCTAGAACGATAGAACGATAGTGGTTGTGACGGATAGATGGAGATGAAAGTTGTGTAGTGATATTCGAGGAATGTACTAACTGTGATATGTGCGGGATGATGTGAAGTTGTGATTGTGAATGATCATGCGGGCGACAGTGTAAAGATCGCCATTGTGAGCTAGTGCGTGGCTGTTAGTGGTGAACGATTGTTTGAGCGTGAAGTGCGACTATGGTGTCAGCCTGTAATATATATTGTAATAAATGATTGTTCAGGAGATAGCTCCTGCCAGTTTCCGATTGCATTCATGTGTTCTTAGTAGATGTGTTGTAGATGTAATTTGCCTGTCAAAGTCCAGCGAGCTAGACAGAGCTACTAAATAGGACTCTGACAGTCTGGTTTCTAGGGGCAAAGACTAAGTAATAACTGACCATTGATGGTCAGGTTTCTAAAAAATAGTTAACTTTGCCGTGGATACAAACTGACCACTAATGAACAATCGTATACAGAATAGTTAGCATTTCCCCCGCACAAACAGCTGTATATAGAATATAATTAGCCTGGCCCTGACAACAAACCTGTTTATCATCAGCTATGCCTGTTTTATGGGTGCTTTTAATTTTGAACAGGAAAGAAGAAGAAGACAAAGAAGAAGGGGATGATGATAATTTAACGGTTAACGTATTAAAAACAAACAAACCAGATTAGTCATCATCTCGTCTCATCATGTTCCTCTTGTACCTTGCGGTGTCGAGGTGAAGTATAAACAGTGGGAGAGTGCCCGCTTATGGGCTTCATGTATAGATTGTCTCGTGAACTCTGCTATTCCCTCCGTCCATCGTTTACGTGATCGGCCGTCTGGTTTGTACATCATTGCTTGTTGTCATATACTGTTACTTGGTAACTAGATTACAGCAACAATTCATATCTCAAACCTAGTTGTGTGCTATGTTCAATTTCTTTTGATTTGCCATTTATTATAGCTTGTATATATTGGTAATATAAATATAAATGCCGGGCTCCGTGGCCAAAGGCTTGCGAACGCGGTTCGTGAGCCGCTTACGAGACGTTCGAAAAGCAGCAAAGACCGATTTGTGCAGCAGACCATGTCGCGTTGTGTTAAAACGTGTTGGTATGGGAGCCGGTCATTCAGAAAGCAATGGCAAACTACTGAACGTAAAAATTTGCCTAGTACATCAACAGTAGCTGACAAATACTGGTGTTGACTGCAACGTCCTGCAAGGGACAGCAGTAATGCAGCCTAATATCCCGGCCTACAGTATGTATTGCCGGTCTTCCTGACGAAGGCGTTAAGGATGCTGTTTGTAATCCCGTATACCCACGTACGAAACACAGCTGCGCGAGATTCGGCAGCGGATCGCGTCGCGTTGGTTTCTTACGGAAAGGTGTGTGAGCCGGTTGTTCAGAAAGCAATGGCAATCTACTGAACGTAAAACTTGCCAAGACATCAACGGCAGCTGAAAAATGCTGGTGTTAACTGCAATGTCCTGCAAATAGGATATGCAAAAAACTATGTATTAATCTGAGAATTCCCCTGATCTTCCGCCATTTTGACCATTCCCTGTATTTCCCAATGCTTAATGATTGGCGAAGTTTATAAAGCGCAAATACAGTTTTGTTTGTATGTCTGTCTCGGCAGCCACCGAGCACGGATATCTGTGCGATGTGGGATCCCGCAGCGAGAGTTCGCCTGGTTGTGTATACCAGATCACAGCTTGAGCCAGAACGCCAGCTGTAAACACAAGCTCCCGGCCGTAATCCTAGTTTTCTCCAGACGCCATTCTATCGTCCCCGGTCCAAACCGCATGTTTTTCTTTCAGTCTGAGTGCATTGTTTTTTATTTGGGAATCAGACATAACATTCACTGGGCTTGTTCGCTGTCGTGTTGAATAGATCTGGTTAGCACCAAGCGTGTGATCTTAAGTAATACGATTTATTGTTCCAGATAGAGACTAATATAAAACGGTATTTTATTTTTCCCGCTCTCTTTGAAATCAAGCGTAGTCCATACACGTGTACTGGAGTAATTTTTGCGTGTTAATTAGCTTTCCCTATTACCAGTGTCCCTCGCCATCAGGCGAACCCACTTCGACTTCTGAGGTAAAGTATTATATTAGACGCGACAGTCACGTCCTTACGTTTGTGTTAATGAGAAATAAGACAGGCGAAGGACGCAACGACACTGAAGACAGACAATCCAATAGCTAAAGGAACAAAGAAATATCCACTGGGGAACATCAATGGTCTGTTTGTGTGGGGGAATTGGAACAAAGAATCAAGGCAGGAAACATACATACAATTGATGGATAAGACAATTTAGATACCTCAAACTAAACATTTCTTTACGATGAATTCAGGTTGGCGTTTAAAGGTGTACGAAAATGATGATGATGATGATGATGATGATGACGGTGGTGGTGGTGGTGGTGGTGGTGGTGGTGGTGGTGGTGGTGTGGTGGTGGTGGTGGTGGTGGTGGTGGTGGTGAGGAGGAGGAGGAGGAGGAAAAGAAGAAGAAGAAAAACGAACGAACGAACAAACTTTATTTTCAAAGGGTTAAGAATTGGGCACGCAGGCCCGTCTAACATTCTGCACTTCTATCACTCTCTTTCATACATTATTTCATTCACACATCATTCAAGGCTATCAGAGAACAGCAACAATATAAAAGATATACATTATACAGGCACAGGCAAAATGCGAACATCAAGACCATACGACTTAGTAATATTAGCTAATGGTGTGACACTTGTTATTAGCCATGTGGAATAGAAGAAGAAGAAGAAGAAGAAGAAGAAGAAGAAGAAGAAGAAGAAGAAGAAGAAGAAGAAGAAGAAGAAGAAGAAGAAGAAGAAGAAGAAGAAGAAGAAGAAGAAGAAGAACGAACGAACGAACGACGAACGAACGAACGAACGAACGAACGAACGAACAAACAAAATTTATTTTAAAAGGGTAACAAATTGGGCACGCAGGCCCGTCTTACATTCGGCCCTTTCGATCACTCATCTTTCATTCATCAAATGTGCATGTTACATTTACATTGTCTTTTTTTTTCTTTTTTTTTTCTTTTTTTTTTTCCCCCTTACATTTACATAGGGAAAAAAAAACATTGTCAAATGGATTTTGTAAGCATAAACAATGCATATTACGCATGGTACATTCACATGAGGGAAAAAAACATTGTCAAATGAAAGTTGTAAACATAAACAGTGCATATTGCAATGTTGTGAGTGTCGTGTCTTCCTTTAAAGTGTCGTTCCGGGAGTGAGGGGAGTCAACACCCACATTATAATTGTTTTTCCCTTTATCAATATCCTGGAGAATCCACCAGCTTCCGTCCAACACACTCCATCAGCCCGTGGACACCTTATCCTATCACTCTCTCACTGTCGTACTATGCCCCCTCTCATACTTCCCCAACGCAACATATTCAACAACTCTTGCTTCTAAAAATTAATAAAGATTAATTTATTAAAAGAAAAGTGTAACGTATATGAGACGTGTATGTGAAGAAAATGTGTGATGTGTTCTATAATGTGTGTAGGATTGGACTCTCAGATAATAGCATAGTCAGTTCATCCTTGCAAGGACACACCACAGCACGTTAAGTCAGAACAAGTCCATCTCACCCGGTACTGTATCTCTCCTGCCGGACACCGACTTTCATCTGTAGCTACCTGGTAATCCATCTTCCTGATCATCCGAAATAGATATTGTTTGTAAATTACAGCTGATCATGGACCGGTTGCCCAATGCACATAATTTCCTATCGTTCTTAAAGAATGCACAAATCCTTTGTAGTGAGTATTTAGGTATCACTGTTATTGTTAATATACTTGAACCTAACTAGTGTCTATCTAGGTTCAGGTATCATGTCTTTTGAATTATTTCACTAGAATATATCACACCATGTGACTATTATATTTTAATGTTCTTGTTTAGGTACCAATGTTCTATGCTGTGTGTTGCATCAACAATCATCACCCATCTTAGGTGAACCTTAACACGCAGGAATCGTTATATTGGTTGGCTATTCTGAGTCATGTTATGGTGAACCCTCCTGATTATGAGTCCAGCGTAAACATAATACCATCTTTCTTCTCGGACGTTATTCCTTTTTAGTAAGAAACATTTGAGTGTCCAACTGGTGTTATGTCTAATTGAAGTTGCACTTCATCAAACCCAGTGTTGAACTTCCTCGTAACTGGTAGGGAACCTGTGAGAGAAACAACACATCTTGTGATAGTACTAGTCACTGATCCTACCGGCTGAGTGTAAGTTTATTGCCTTGCTCAGTTATTTTATAGCTAACTAAACTCTGTCATAGAGCATATTAGCTCCTCACCTACGTCCGAATCAGGCGATGACAAGGAAAGACTCATAAACAGAGTGCACAACTTCAGTGGGCAAACCATTGAAAGATCCCTCCCATTGAGCACTTTCCCCATCTCCCAACCCATCTTAAATCTCTCCAAATATCACCCCGCTATCCTATTCACCCTAGCAGAGCCAATTATAACTTCACTACTCTAACTAGTTTTCAACTAACAGTGCTAATCATCACACTCTAGTTTTAACAAGACTACTGCCTATATTAATTAGGCCTAAATAGACTATATTGACTACCTTATGCAAACCCGCCTCAGTCCTGGATGGCTGCTACACTTTGCCATAACGACACATGCTAGTTAATTTAAAATTAATCTAACACTGTAGAGCTCTCCCACAAAACACGACAATCCTAATCCACTGTTTTGGTCAACACTCATTGTCCCCAAATAAGGTTTTTGGCAAACGTCTAAAATTGGTCACGTGACGTTATTCTTTATGTCCACACAGGTGTTATTTTGGGCAGATCATCCCTTGTCAGGAATCTATCTTCCCTGGCTCAATCAATGTCAGAGTTGTCATCACTTGTTTTGACTCCCACAACAAGCTAGCGAGTTCCTGTATGCTCCCAACAACTGGTTCCACAACAAACCGCCAATCTTCTGTCGAGTGGTGACAACCCCAGCCGCCATTTCGCTTGATGTCCAGAACTCTAAATGACAGACGGACTGTTTTCTCCCGAGCTGGCCACTTCCGCTTTCAATCCGACCTGTTTATGAACTGTCAAAGTGGTGTATAGATTCATCTCACTCACTTCCCCTACACATCTGCAGCTGTTATTTTTTCCCGACCCGGGATGGTCTGATATCTGATTGTAACCAGGATCTGGCGGGTTCTATCTGTATTTTGTACAACTGTTGTGGCCTAGAAAATATGCTCTAAGCAAACTTTCTGTATTATCATTATCTGGTTAACTCATGGCGATCTCGTGACAGTGAGACACATCCCCCACCCACCCTCACATACCTCCACGCACTCACACAGACTCCGGCAAACATACATGCCGCCACCCACCCACTGATCCCCCACCAACACACATTTCCCCACCCACACATACATCCCCCACCCATCCCATAACCGACACGCACACACCCACCCCTATTCTCCACTACCCACCCACACACCCGCAACCACCCAGCAAAACACACATCACAAGACCACACACACATACCCCCGTCAACGCTCACATCCCGCACCTATCCACACATACATCCCGCACCATCACAATTTTCCCCACCCACACACACATCAGCCAACCTAAACCCACTCACCCACCCAATATCCGCCACCTCTCAACTACACATCCCCCACCTATACACACATCCCCACCCACAAACACATCTCCCCACCTGCCCACACATATCCCCCACCATAAACACCCAAAAAACACACACCTCCCACCCACACACACCCCACCACCCACATATACCCCACCCACACACATCCGCCGCTCACACACATCTTCCCATAAACACACACATCCTCCAACCATACACTCATCTCTCACACACATCCACCCACTCACGTATTCATCCATGAAGAAGAAGAAGAAGAAGAAGAAGAAGAAGAAGAAGAAGAAGAAGAAGAAGAAGAAGAAGAAGAAGAAGAAGAAGAAGAAGAAGAAGAAGAAGAAGAAGAAGAAGAAGAAGAAGAAGAAGAAGAAGAAGAAGAAGAAGAAGAAGAAGAAGAAGAAGAAGAAGAAGAAGAAGAAGAAGAAGAAGAAGAAGAAGAAGAAGAAGAAGAAGAAGAAGAAGAAGAAGAAGAAGAAGAAGAAGAAGAAGAAGAAGAAGAAGAAGAAGAAGAAGAAGAAGAAGAAGAAGAAGAAGAAGAAGAAGAAGAAGAAGAAGAAGAAGAAGAAGAAGAAGAAGAAGAAGAAGAAGAAGAAGAAGAAGAAGAAGAAGAAGAAGAAGAAGAAGAAGAAGAAGAAGAAGAAGAAGAAGAAGAAGAAGAAGAAGAAGAAGAAGAAGAAGAAGAAGAAGAAGGAAGAAGAAGAAGAAGAAGAAGAAGAAGAAGAAGAAGAAGAAGAAGAAGAAGAAGAAGAAGAAGAAGAAGAAGAAGAAGAACGAACAAACTTTATTTATTTATTTTCAAAGGGTTAAGAATTGGGCACGTAGGCCCGTCTAACATTCTGCCCTTCTCTCACTCTCTTTCATACAGTATTTCATTCACACATCATTCAAGGCTAACAGAGAACAGCAACAATAAAAAAGATATGCATTATAAAGGCATGGGCAAAATGCGAACATCAAAACTACACGACACAGTAAAATTAGATAATGGTCTGACACTTGTTATTAGCCATGTGGAATATACTGGCCTACCAAAAGGGGACTGGCTGTTATACTAGGGTTTTGTTATTATTATTATTATCTCTATTATTATTAAGGGGGAAGATAATCCGTACTGAGATAGTCTTCTTCTTCTTCTTCTTCTTCTTCAGCATTCCGAGCCATTGAGGTTCTTTGCTGCAAATACAATCTGTCTCCATTCGTCTCTCTGGTGGACCTTCTCTTGCCAGTCGTTGATTCCAAGTGCTTGTAGGTCTGTATGTATATTATCTCTCCACCGCCTTCTTGGTCTACCTCGGGGTCTACGGTCATTTATTTCCTGAGTGTAAGCGAGTTTTGTTTCCCTATTATCTTCCATTCTTTCTATATGCCCCAGCCATTGTAGTCTATTAGCCTTCATGATACCAGTGATTAGCGGGGACTTAAACAAATCATAAATGTCTTTGTTACTTCTTCTTTTCCACTCTCCACTTTGTGTATCCCTAATGGGTCCAAAGATGCGTCTTAAAATTTTGTTCTCAAAGGTTTGTAACAAGGCTTCGTCTCCTTTCGTTGTACTCCAGGTTTCAGAGCCATACAGCACAACTGGTCTGATCAGTGTTTTGTATATTGTGATTTTGGTGTTACGAGATAGCGCCTTTGATTTTAGTAGATGTTGTAGTGCATAGTATATCTTATTTCCAGAGTTGATTCTAGTTTGTATTTCTTCCCTTATGATGTTGGAGCAGTTGAAGATTGTACCCAGGTATTTGTATGTTTCCGTTCTTTTAATGGTCATATTATCTATTTGTATGTGGCCAGAGTTTTTAGCCATTCCGTCTCTTGAAATTACCATATATTCTGTCTTATCTTGGTTGATAACCAGCCCCATCTGTTGGGCTTTTTCCTTTAAGTGAGTCAATATTTCTAATGTCTTTTGTTCACTTTGCCCTATAATATCTATATCATCTGCATAACCAAGCAGCTTGGATGTTCCTCCAATATCACATTCCTCCTTTACCTTCCTTACAACTTTCTCTAGAGCCAGATTGAAGAGTAGCGGCGATAGTGCATCACCCTGTTTCAAGCCAGATGTTATTTGGAAGGGGTCTGATTTCCTGCCTTTATATGTTACTATATTATAAGTATCTTCCATGCATAGTTTGGTCATGTTAATTAACTTCCTTGGTATTCCAAATTCCTGCATAACATTCCATAGACTATTCCTATGGACACTATCATAAGCCTTTTTAAAATCCACAAAAATGTTATGGAGATCTCTTTTATATTCCCAATGTTTCTCGGCTTTTTGTCGTAAGATAAATATCTGATCTATTGTTGATCTGTTTTGTCTAAAACCCGCCTGGTAGTCACCTAATATGTCTTCTGAATATGGTTTTAGTCTATTTAGTAATACTGCGGATAGTATCTTATAGCTTGTGGACAGTAGTGATATTCCTCTATAATTTCCACATTGGAACTTGTCTCCTTTCTTAAAGATAGGTATCAATAATGACTCTTTCCAGTCATGGGGTAATTCTTCTGTCCTCCAGATTTTTATTATTAGTTCGTATAGCTTTAGATGTAATGCATGGCCACCTGCCTTTATAAATTCAGCAGCAATTCCATCAGTCCCAGTTGCCTTATTGTTTTTAAGTCGTGTGATTACATATAGATGCCGGCTCCGTGGCCGAGGGGTTAGCAGCTTTCTCCGCTAACCCCGAATACTCTCGTCACGTGACGCGACGAGAATTAGCAGTGGTTCGAATCGCAAAAGTGACTTTTGAGAGTATGGAGCCGGTCGCTCAGAAAGTCGTGGCGTGCTGATGAGCGTAATCTAGCCTAGGAATCAACATACAGCTGAAAGATGCTGGTGTTGACCGCAATATCCTGAAACAGGATGGAAACGCGGGAAAAGAAGAAAAAAGAAGATTACATATAGGATTTCTTCAAATGTAGGTTCTTCAATTTGTGGTTCGCATGTTAGAACCTCTTCCTGTGGGAAAATGTTACTTGGAGCTTCACAATTTAGTAATTCAATAAAATATTCTTTCCATGTGTTGCACATTTCTTCATTGGTATTTATCATATTCCCATTTTTGTCTTTTAAACCATATGTGTTTTGTTGGTGCCCTCGTTTCATTGACTTCAGTACTTTAAAAAACTTTCTGGATTCATTTTTCTGGTGATTAGTTTCCAAATCTTTGATTATATTACTCAT
>JACEFZ010028264.1:495000-630000 GCA_014155875.1 Cepaea nemoralis | reverse complement strand
GAGAGACTGGAGAAAGAAAACCAGTATAAAAAGTATCAAGGTATTGTAAGAAATTATACCTCAGGTGACTGCATTGCAGCCTTCACCCAAAATTTTGAAACTTTAATGGACCATTACCAGGTCCCAATGTCTGAATGGAATATTATTTACATGAGGAGTTTGTCAGGGGAACCTCTGAAAGTCATAGAGACTATCCCCAAAGACCTCAGGAAAGATTACTGTCACAGCCTCACATTATCCACATTATCCGGTAAACCAACATTAGTTAATAGATATTAGCCAAGGGCTACAACTCCCGCCCAAGGGAAAGAAATAAGACCCTCGAAGGCCAGAGTATTCCAGAACCTTCTCGAAGGACTGGTCAGTGAGTCCACTGTCCCGTGGACACTGATGTGGCCCGCCTATTGCGGGGTTCACGAGGAACTCGAACAGAGTTACCACCCGTGTCGGATTGCGACACGTGTGGATCGGCAGAGAGAGACGGGACATCGAAGAGGCAACAGGGCCTGCCTTAGAGGGACTCAATAGTTTAGACCCATGTGTATTTGGGGTTCATAGACATATGCTAGATAGTTTGCTTAGAATGTTTGATGATGTTAAACTGTGTGATGATGTTAAACCTCTGTGATATGCAACTCAGTGCGGGCTTGTTAAACCCACTGCGCCAACGCACTGTATATTGAAATACAATAAATGTTAGATATTATATTTAACGGAGTTATTGTTGCCTGTGTGAGCCCGAGCTCAGATACCTAGACATCCAACACGCTGACAATTACCATTATCTAAAATCAAAGATTATGGCACATTTTATGCTAGATGAGGCAGGCTACAGAGAACAATTCAGCAAGTTGAGCCCAAAATCGACTCAAACGTTCTCTGACTACCTCTGCTTAGTCCGAGACATATTTGCAAAATGGACTTCAGCAGCCAAAATAAATAAAGATTACCAGAAATTAGAAGATCTAATTATCAGGGATAAAGTCATCTCATCCCTTCCATCAGCATTTTCGAAATTTTTGCAACAGAATGAATGTACGAGTGTAGATCAGATTGAGAAACGTGGTTCGGCTTATTATACAGCCATTAACATTGTTTTGCTAGTGAAGCTGTTGATACAAACTTTGTAGCATCGGCTAACTATGAAAAACCTCGATCAGAACCCTATCATAGGCAAAAACCATATAAGCCTACGTCAGAGAAATACAATCATTGTAGATATTGTAACTATTCACACCATCAAGGTGAGATGTGTGACAAGAACCCCGCATATCTTACATATCTACAGAACATCGTAAATAGACAAGATAAGGAGCGTAAAGCCTTCAGAAATGCACGTAAATGTTTTCTCTAAAAGGCGCACGGGCATTTTCGTCATGCTTGTAAAGGAAGGCAAATGACCAATAAAGCAAATGCCGCCTTATTTGATAATTCATCATCAGATGAAGAACAATCAGAGAAACACCCTGTGAACTCAGCACAGCCTTTTGACATGTTTAACGCAAATAAATGTACTGTTTGTAATACCTTTTATGAAGATGGCGTTTTAACATGCGGCCACTCTATTCCTATTGCCAATGAAGAAGCTAATTTGGTAATAGACTCCAAAGGCAGAATAAACATCCATCAGGGATATGTGAATGGCAAGCCCGCTACAGTCCTTCGGGACACCGGAAGTTCACTTATTGGATTGAAGAGAAATTTCATAATGCCTACAGACTATACAGGCAGGCACGTAACATGCAGAACATTCTCTGGGAATATTGAAAAGTACCCATTAGCATGGGCATATATTCAGACACCTTTCCTCACTGGGAAAGTAAAATGCGCAGCATTAACTAACCCTGTTTGTGATATCATCATTGGAAATTTACCAGAGGTGAATGATATACCTCATGATATAACATCTGTTTGCATTGATGAGAACTTAACATCATCACCATCAAATATCATCATTGAGAATGTTGTATCACCAAATGAATGTATGGTAGCTAATGTAGCACTAAGATCTCATGACATCATTGATCAAACTGTTTCACCACCATCTGATATCATTGAATGTGTGAACGCAGTAACTAGATCTACTGCTAGAGTGCAAGATGAAATTAATCAAACTGAGGCTATAGAAATGATTAGCCCAGTGATACTACCTTCCTAAAACTATGAAGGAGACTTTTGTAACAGCCCAAAAAGCTGATCCTTCATTGTCTAAATATTTTAATCTGATCGGCCAAAAGCCAAAGGTAACCAAAAATGCAAGATGGCATTTTGCTTTGAAAAATTGCATCCTCACAAGGTACTATACCAGAGGTGACAGCACAACAGAGCAAACTGTTTTGCCAGTTGAATACCGTAAGCAAGCCTTACATCTTGCCCATGATATACCTCTCGCAGGGCATATGGCATACTCTAAGACCAGATCAAGATTACTAACACAGTTTTATTGGCCCAAATTCTGCAATGACATAAAGCAATATTGCAGAAGTTGTGACATCTGCCAAAAACTGGTAAAGAAAGGTAAACACCCACAGGCAAAGTTACAAATCACTGACTTAGCCAGTCGACCTTTTGAGAAAATATCTGTCGATATAGTGGGCCCTCTTAATCAGATAACAACCAGAGGGAATAAATATATTATTACCATCATTGATCTATGTAGCCGCTGGCCTGAAGCGATTCCGCTAAAGAACATAACTGCCAATGATATAATGGAAGTTTTCTTCCATATATTTTCACGGATAGGATTTCCAGACACTATCCATTCAGATAGGGGTAGTCAGTTCATTGCCGCATCTACTCAAGCTTTCACCAGAATGTTAGGAGTGACGCAATGTTTCAATTCTCCGTACCATCCTCACTCAAGTGGAATCATAGAAAAATTTAACGGTGATTTAAAGCATATGCTTGCTAAAGACACGCAAGAACATCCCAACAACTGGGACTTGTATTTGCCTGCTATACTTTTTGCTTATCGTGAAGCTCCCCATTCGAGTACTGGGTTCTCTCCTTTTGAACTTATCTATGGTGCCAAACCACGTGGCCTATTGACTATCTATCATCAAATGTTAACTGAAGCCACTCCGTTACTTAAACCCATATCATCATACGTATACGTTACATCATTGCGTGAAAGAATCATCAAATCTTGTATAATTGCAAAAGAAGCACTAAAAGTATCTGGTGCTACATTTAGACAATATGCAGACAAAGGTAACAGGACAATAACGTTGACACCTGGACAGGACGTACTTCTTCTCTTACCTAGTGACAGACACTTATTGACTGAGTCTTGGCAAGGACCTTTTAAAGTTATAAGACAGATTTCAGCTGTAGACTATGAGATTAAAATAAAAGACAAACACAAAATATTCCACATCAATATGCTAAGACCATATTACAACAGAGATACCGAACAAGACGATACAATAGCTTGTATAGTAATAATAGACCATGAAGATGACGACGATAGTGACGAAATTCCAACACCTGCAGTAGACACGACGAACTGCTTGAAAGAAATCAAAATAAACCCAAACTTAACTCAAGCAGAAACAGACAGCTGCAAACATCTCATACAACGGTACAACACCATCTTCTTCAACAATCCAGGACAAACAGAATTAGTACAGCATCACATCACACTCACTTCAAACACACCCATAAGATGCAGACCTTACACCATTCCAGTGCATTACAAAGAAAACTTACATCAGGAAATCATTAGTTTAGAGAAAAACAACATCATTAGACGATCCCAATCACATTTCTCATCTCCAATGGTCATGGTACGAAAAAAGGACAATACGATAAGACTCTGTATCGACTATAGGAAATTAAATAAAATAACTCTTCTTGATCTAGAACCAATGTCCAACTCTGAAGATCTACTGACAGAACTGACAGACTCTAGATTCTTTACGAAGGTAGACATGACGAAAGGTTACTGGCAGTGTGCTGTTATTTCCTCGAGAGGAGATTGGAATCAACATGCACATCTTTAACCTGATTATCTGTTGGGATTAGTTACTGACTTTTTGTCTACACTCCTCTCTTCCGTCTTATCATCCATATATCCCTTTCTTTCACTCTCTCTCTAGTTTTCCCTCAACACATACTCCGACAACAGTTCTTTTTAACATTAAATAAAAGATTTATTTATAAAACTATGTCTTGTGTATGGATGGGTATTGTCTGTGTAGTTGCTAGTGTTCTTCTGGTGTGGCTGCTAGATAAGATGTTGATATATAGTCTTCGTGTCTTTCTCTCGTCTCTTCTCTCGGCTAAAGTACAGGACGATATATAGACACCACAGAACGATCTCACCCTGACGGCTCCGTCTGCTTGAGTCTGTAGATAAATCCGTTCTTTGTAATGAAAATGTTCACCACTGTATCAATGTACTTAACCCGCTCACTATTTGCTGTCCGCTTAAAATGAATGTTCGTTGCTTTCGTATAGCGTTCTTTAATCCATTCTGGAAAAACCACATCGAGTTTCTAGAATGTTCTATGCGTGTTCTGTAGAAGTTCTACACTTGATATTTTGTAATTGATATATGCACTTGGTACGCACTTTGCTACTCTATGAGAGTGAGTCATTTGAGCTTTTCCATTAGCTCATCTGATCTTTATTATTCTTTCTCTGTCGTCCTTAATTCTTCCGGTGAGACTTCTATTCTTTCTTTTCTCCTGCACAAGTGTCGTGCTTTATTACTTTAAAGGGCTTTCTTGTGGGTTATCAACACTGAGTGATCTGGACCACAGCCATCTGTATTCTCTTATTTGATACGTCTCGCACTGGTATGGAAACCTGGTTGAGATACATTTTATTAGTGAGATCTGTGTCTGCTTCCTCTTCTCCCCTATGTGAGTGTCTTTTCCTCCAGCCGAAATGAAAAGGCTTCCGAAAAAACCCACTCTGACATAGGATAGAAGATTCACCCAACATCTATACTATTCCTACTAATAGAAACAATGTTAAATGCACTTCACTAATATCTATATTCCTATTCTAAAACTATACTCTAATATACCTTATTTAGGCATCTATGTTCCTTTATAGAATTAATGTAAATCCACGAATCGAAATTTATCCGCATCCAAGCACTTTATCCCATTATAAGGGAGGATATTTCTTTTCATTACAGGACACATAATTCTATCTTCTCGTCCAGTTGGGAATACACACACTAAACTGACAAAGAAAGTGGCTACTCTTTATAGGTCAGTCTATGTCGCATAATCCTTGACATTGCTGGACAAAGCAAATTCAGACTTCATTATCCCTTGTCAGTGGAAAATTTCTGATCTCGAACTTTTCCGTTGTTTAATACAACCAAACCGCATTCTGCTGTCCAGTCTTAGTCGCAAACCTACCTCCAGAACGCAATAGGCTGGTCCATGATACTGTCTGTCTTTGTAGCAAACTAATTTTTCCACTCGCCAGTTTACCTGTGTTGTAGTCGACTCCCCCGACTTGACCTATATACATATGCGCTGGTCAATCCGTTGTGTTTTATCCTTCTGTTTCATTAACCCTTCTACTCCCTGGGTATTCGCTGCATACAGTCGTCGATCTGGGAATCACTAACATTCAGCATTTCACGACATAGGCCCCCTCTTAAGAGATTAGACCGCGTCGAATCTTTCTCACTGTAGGTTTGATTCCCATGATCCACAACCCTAGGCTTCTTCCTCTGGATCTGGATGTCTGGATAAGAAATCTGCTCCTACATTCTCCTTTCCCGGGATGTATTCCACTGTGAAGTGGTATGGTTGCAGCAACAATGACCATCTCATCAGTCTGGCGTTTAACTTCTGTGATGTAGCTAGGAACATCAAGGGTTGATGATAGGATTGGATCCTCACATGGCTCATCTCATTATCCAGTAGGCGCTCTAATTGACACCCTACTATACTACTAACGACTGAAACTAGTGTTGGCTCCTCGCTCCTGTACGTCTGGTCGACCTACTTTCGACTTGCGTCAGCGACGGCTCACAATACAAACGGATTGTCCCATCCTGATTGTAACACTGCTTCCATGTCCTCTTGGTTTCCCCCGGCTTTTCCTCTGGGGATGTTCCGCCTCGTCCTCGTCGGACCGAGTCGTCTTTCCCAAACCTCCTGGGCTTTTGCTTCCAGGACCATCTTGGGCGATATTGTATCTGGTCAGCCAATCTTTGGTTGGAGTCCTGGGTAATTCTCGCTTTTCCTGACGTTACCCACCCCTTCTGAACTTGGTTACCTGTGAAACTTTCACTCTTGTCCTTTCCCCGACTTGTGATTTCCCTCCTCCTGTCGTTGGGTAAATCTGACCTATCACGTACTGTCCCATAGGCCCTCCTATGTTGTACTGGCGATCTCTGGTCTTCGTCTGGACTGGTAACTTTTGTCCCAATGGCTGCCATCACCATAAAGTGCGAAGCTTTGCTCCCGGATCTCTCTTCATATTTCCTAATGAGATGTCTAGGGAGATTTTTCTTCTCTTCCCCGATCCGTATTTTGTAGATGTTCTTGGACACCACCTTTTCCACAGGATAAGGTCCTTTCCATCCTACTTGGAGTATATTGGTCTCTGCTGGACTCCACACTTCCACTTTGTCTTCCACGTTAAGAGCTAGTTTCCTCTTAATTCGCTTGTTGGGTGGTGCTCTCTGGCACTCCGAACAAGACTTCACCCACCGGCGTACATCTCCGGTCATTCCTGGCCAGCAATAATGGCCGGATATTTGCTGCAAGGTCTCTCTGACACCCATATGTCGATTCTCGCTTATGATGTGTCCACTCTGAAGAATATGAGGACGGTAGGTCTCTGGAACCACCCACTGCTCATGCAGGTTATCTCCCCTCCCAGCTCTCCGATAGAGTAGTTGATTCTTCAGAAAGTACTGTCCCCGTTCTGGTGGCTCAGCACTTCTTTGCAGCTTCCTGTAGCAAGGATGCAACGTAGTATCCTTCCTCTGGGCAGTATGCAATTCTCCTCTCCCTGAGTTGTCGCATAGTGTCTCTGCCTCTTTTTCCTTTCCTTGAGATCCACTGACTACTGTTCCCTGTTGGGCTTGCTGTTTGGGCATCCCCAAAAAGACATATTTCGTGCCAATGATCATTGGAAATAAGGAGTCAGATAATACAGCAGCTGGAATAATGCCCGTGACGTACCTGGATTTAATCTCCACCTTGGCGATTGGCAGCGTCATGGAAACAGCACTCCTCATTGCCGGCTGTATTTCTATAGTCTCCCCTGTAAATTGGTCTGGGCTTACTAAGCTGGCGTCCACCACCGCTTCCCCATCCAAACCGGTATCGTAGAGACAAACAACCTGCTGGCCATTGACTTCAATAAGTTCAACCACAGGTGGTCTCTCTTGGTCCTGAGTGTCTTTCATCTCCTTGACCGTTTCCTTGCCTTCCTCTTTTGATTCCTCGAGGTTGGTTATGCAATTGGCGTGTTTGGCCTTGCATCTGCAGTCCACAGTATTATGTGTTGTCGACTGGCAGTGAGTGCACTCTGTTCCCTTCCTAGGTTTCCCTGTGTTCTTTTTGTTCCTTTCTCCTTCGCCGACCTCAGCCTTGTCTGTGATCACCGATGTAGGAATCACCTTGCATGCTGCGAAGTAAGAACTTTTAGGTTTCGATCTGCAGTCTTTTGTGTTGTGGGAGGCCGCCCTACAAAATGAACACCACCTTTCAGACCACTGTCGTTTCGCTTGAGAATTCGAGGTGCTCTGGTTTCCTACCTTCACCTTCTCTGAACTCTCCTCTGTGTGCTTTATATAAGGTTCCCCTTTTTCTCCTTCCCAGTTTTTAGGTTTCTTTTTCTCTGTTTTCTCCTGACTTTTGGATTGTGTACTTAGTTCCTCCGTTTCACCATGTACTTCCACGAATCGTTCAGCCAGCTTATTCACCACATCAATCCGTTCCGCCCCTTGTTCTCCCAAGAAGGTTCTGAGAGGTTTCGACATTTGCTTTCGCATCTGGTCGACCACCATCATCTCTTCGAGACTCTCATAATCCCTCTTGAATTCTGCCAAGTCCATCCATTTCTGGAGATAGGATTTCAGCCTTAGACTGTATGCGGCGAATAGCTCTCCCGGCTCTCGTCTAGACGATCTAAACTTTTTCCGATATGTTTGTGCTGTGACTTCATAATGTTTCATCAAAGCTGCTTTCAATTCCCCATACTGATTTTCCTGTCCTGGTGGTAGGCGTGTGTAGACCTCGTAGCCCGAACCACGTAAAGACTGGGATACTTTAAGAGCCCATCTGGTTCTTTCCAGTCCCATAGCGATTGCCATAGCCTCGAACCGATCCAAAAACTGGAATATCTTCTCTTTACTTTCATCATAGACCGCTAAGGGAAACTTCATGGCCTGGTAACCCTGTCCACTCATGTAGGTTGCTCCAGGTGAAGATGAACTTCCTTCTGCTGCATCTATTTCACCCTTAGTTTGTGTCTTGAGTTCTAACTCTTTCAAGCGGTATTCATGTTCCATTTCCAGTTTCTTGGTCTCCTGGTCCATTTTCTTGGCCTCTTGTTCCATTTCTAGTCGCTTGGTCTCCTGGTCCATTTTCTTGGCCTCTTGTTCCATTTCCCGTCTCTTGGTCTCCTGGTCCATTTTCTTGGCCTCTTGTTCCATTTCTAGTTTCTTGGTCTCCACCTCTATTCTTCTCACTTCCAACTCGGTCTTTCGCTCTTCTCGTTCCGCTTGACGAATCTCTCGCTCTCTTTCTTGTATGTAGTCAGTTAAGTCTGAACCAGCCAACCCTATTGCCTCCCCGTTGGCTCTCAGTTCGGCTGTAGTTACTTTAGGAGTTGCCATAGTTACAGCAGATAAGTCAGCACGTTGAGTAAAGATCCCTCAAGGCAGAAAAGAAGTACTCACTATACAATTATATTCCACCTAGAACCTATACCATTTATCTATGTCTATCTAATATTATAAATCTACACCACCACACAGTACATCACAACCACTCTCTCATCCACAAGAGGAGATATAGGATAAAGACTTATGTAGACGTGTGACCGTGTGACTAGGTATGTAATGTCTTACCACCTATCCACATTCACTCTGTCTGGAACTTTCTCACTGTAAAGTCACCAGCCTTAATGAAATGTTTCTACCATAAATGTAATGGCACCATATATCCCATGGACGTCCTTCCATTAAAAGTCATCAATATATACTTATATTCCTTCCAATCAGTATGTCCCAACATGTAGGTACTCCGCTATGCCTGTGCCAATATGCCGGTACCTCTCTCTGCATATGCCTTGTTATGCCTTAGGTCATATGAGTATTATGTATGTACGTACCCCGCTGCTCCACCATTTTATGTGCTGTTATTTCCTCGAGAGGAGATTGGAATCAACATGCACATCTTTAACCTGATTATCTGTTGGGATTAGTTACTGACTTTTTGTCTACACTCCTCTCTTCCGTCTTATCATCCATATATCCCTTTCTTTCACTCTCTCTCTAGTTTTCCCTCAACACATACTCCGACAACAGTTCTTTTTAACATTAAATAAAAGATTTATTTATAAAACTATGTCTTGTGTATGGATGGGTATTGTCTGTGTAGTTGCTAGTGTTCTTCTGGTGTGGCTGCTAGATAAGATGTTGATATATAGTCTTCGTGTCTTTCTCTCGTCTCTTCTCTCGGCTAAAGTACAGGACGATATATAGACACCACAGAACGATCTCACCCTGACGGCTCCGTCTGCTTGAGTCTGTAGATAAATCCGTTCTTTGTAATGAAAATGTTCACCACTGTATCAATGTACTTAACCCGCTCACTATTTGCTGTCCGCTTAAAATGAATGTTCGTTGCTTTCGTATAGCGTTCTTTAATCCATTCTGGAAAAACACATCGAGTTTCTAGAATGTTCTATGCGTGTTCTGTAGAAGTTCTACACTTGATATTTTGTAATTGATATATGCACTTGATACGCACTTTGCTACTCTATGAGAGTGAGTCATTTGAGCTTTTCCATTAGCTCATCTGATCTTTATTATTCTTTCTCTGTCGTCCTTAATTCTTCCGGTGAGACTTCTATTCTTTCTTTTCTCCTGCACAAGTGTCGTGCTTTATTACTTTAAAGGGCTTTCTTGTGGGTTATCAACACTGAGTGATCTGGACCACAGCCATCTGTATTCTCTTATTTGATACGTCTCGCACTGGTATGGAAACCTGGTTGAGATACATTTTATTAGTGAGATCTGTGTCTGCTTCCTCTTCTCCCCTATGTGAGTGTCTTTTCCTCCAGCCGAAATGAAAAGGCTTCCGAAAAAACCCACTCTGACATAGGATAGAAGATTCACCCAACATCTATACTATTCCTACTAATAGAAACAATGTTAAATGCACTTCACTAATATCTATATTCCTATTCTAAAACTATACTCTAATATACCTTATTTAGGCATCTATGTTCCTTTATAGAATTAATGTAAATCCACGAATCGAAATTTATCCGCATCCAAGCACTTTATCCCATTATAAGGGAGGATATTTCTTTTCATTACAGGACACATAATTCTATCTTCTCGTCCAGTTGGGAATACACACACTAAACTGACAAAGAAAGTGGCTACTCTTTATAGGTCAGTCTATGTCGCATAATCCTTGACATTGCTGGACAAAGCAAATTCAGACTTCATTATCCCTTGTCAGTGGAAAATTTCTGATCTCGAACTTTTCCGTTGTTTAATACAACCAAACCGCATTCTGCTGTCCAGTCTTAGTCGCAAACCTACCTCCAGAACGCAATAGGCTGGTCCATGATACTGTCTGTCTTTGTAGCAAACTAATTTTTCCACTCGCCAGTTTACCTGTGTTGTAGTCGACTCCCCCGACTTGACCTATATACATATGCGCTGGTCAATCCGTTGTGTTTTATCCTTCTGTTTCATTAACCCTTCTACTCCCTGGGTATTCGCTGCATACAGTCGTCGATCTGGGAATCACTAACATTCAGCATTTCACGACAGGCAGATAACGGTAGACGAACATAGCAGACACCTGATAGCATTTGCCACACCTTGGGGACTGTACGAATGGTGCAATCTTCCATTTGGGCTGGTCAATGCCCCAGCGACATTCGTACGTATGACACGACTTTTACTAGTGGACATACCAAACATTATCTGTTACATGGACGACATTTGTGTTCACACAAAGACAATGACAGACCATATAAAGACATTACAACCGACATTTGAACGGATCAGACAGCACGGACTGACGGTAAAGCCGACAAAAGTAGACATAGCCTATCAGGAAATATCCTTCTTGGGGTACAAATATCTAATGGCTTTGTCACGACAGACGATAACATCGTGTCCAAAATACTGAAACTCTCACTTCCGACTACGAAAAAGCAAGTCAGAAGTGCGTTAGGATTACTAAATTATTATAGACAGTTCATACCTGATTTTGCTGAACTGACTGAAAAATTTACTAACCTACTAACGAAAGATCAACCTGAAAATATTGTAAACAATCCATGCCTAAAATTTGCATTCCAGAAAGTTTTATCTTATTTCTCTGAGAATAGTTTAAAGAATCCCATTCTCAAATTGCCAAATTTTCTTATTCCTTTCAGATTACGCACAGACGCGAGCTCCGTAGCGATTGGAGCAGTTCTCTTACAGGAACATGATAATATCCTACATCCTGTATATTACTTCTCTAGAAAATTAAAACCTAGAGAACGCTCTTGGTCGACACCGCAGTTGGAAGCCCTTGCTCTAGTTGAGGGTATAACTAAATTTCCAGATTCCTTCTGGGACGTCATTTCATTGTTGAGTCCGACAATAGTCCGTTGAAATTTATTACTTCAGGAATGCCTACCAACCAAATGATAGCGCGCTGGTCTCTTAAACTCCAAGATTACAGCTTTGAAGTTCGACATATTGCAGGCAGAACCAACACAATTTCCGATCTGTTGTCCCGTTGTCCGACCGACCCAGTAAGCACTAATGTCTGAGTGCAGTGTGTCAAATACACTCAGAACAACACAGCCATCAGTGAAGATTTTCTTTTCCACGAAAAGTTGTGTGTCTACCATTTGATGTGATATATATAAGTTTCTTATTTTATTATTATTGTATTAAGTGTTTTGAATAATTGTGTAGTGTGTGGTAGAAAGCGAACAATATTAATTGTACATATACTACAAAACAAGAACAGTGCCACATTCGCTCTGAACTTACCGCAAGCGAACTATCCAATTTATCAGTGGTATCTGTGAGTGGAACATTTCCAGTGATATTTTTAATCCATGTGTGAAAGAGTGAACTGAACTTTGACATTTACACCACTGCAGTCAACGAAATCCAGAAGATTTCCAGCGAAACATCCAACACATGAACGATCAGAACAGTTACATTCCGAGTTGCTACATCAGACCGGAACAAGTGTGTTATAGAATTTTTCAACATCAGCTGTTCGTGTGTACTTCCGGATAATGTAGAAATTTAGTCCAAAATTAGCAGACGACAAACAAAACCTTAAAAAGGTATGACGCTTCTAAAATGTTTAGGAATCATCAATGTCGAATACACGAATTGTGTATTAATACTGTTTCATCTAGTGTAATCTTAGAATCATATCTTGATTAACTTATTCATACTATCGACATTTTTTCGCTAGTATGGAAAAGCATCAAGCGATGACGCTGAGAAATAGAAAAATAATTGTAAATTATTAAATTTAATATTGTTTAAAATTATGTCCCTTTCATCTAATTGTTATTACATTATTACACCAAGGGCGATAAATTGAAATGTATTTGAATATGTGTTGTATATAAATAGCCATGTTGTTGCCAGATTGTTAACACTCCAGGAAGTCATCAACTGGGCATGGTATAGAATTACCGACGTTGTAGACCGACGGAAGAGCTCATGGCCAAATGAGGTCGGAACTCCAACGTTGAATACGGCTTATAAATAGGTCGTATTACGGTCTTACCAGATGTTTTTTGTTTACAAAGAGCATATTATTACTTTTTTTTCAAGGTTGCGAGGTAGTTGCTTGGAAAGCTGTTGCTACCGATCTGACTGGGTCAATATTGCAACTTAGGTAATCATCCATCGAGAGGATGTAACTTGGCAAGTGGTAAAAATTGAACACCACATGTCTTAAAATACAACTTGCATTTCTTATGTATTTCTATGCCATGATATGTATTATTATTTATTTCTATACCAATGTATATAACAACACAGGGGAGCGATTCTGACATGGTTAAAATATTAACCCGCTATGTATATAGAGTATACATGAAAGATGACATCTTTCATGAAAAGCCCCGGGGGAGCGTGTCAGAATCTGGAATGAAATGCAGGAACATCGTTACGCCCGCCAGGCGAATAATTCCCAACTGGAATGCAGGGACATCGTTACGCTCGCCAGGCCAGTATTAGTCACCTGCCTACAGGTTGCTGGCTGACGCAATAGCCAGCGGTCAGGCAATGGACAACGCAAGACGCACGCAGGCCTCGTGAAGCGAATCCACAGAGGGCAAGCGCTTTGCGAGAAACAGACAGACAGCTTGGGGTAATCGGACCAGACAGGACGTATAGAGAGAGAAAGGCTTGTGTAGTTCTGTGCCCGAAAGTCGAGTGCTTGTGCATCTTGTGAGATAGACTGTAAGCTGCGGGTTGTCTGTAAGTGTATTGATGTACCATATATGTAATGTAATGATTGTCACATGCCAAACTAGATCGTATTGCATGTGATCGGTAAATAAATCCATTGAACTTCGTGTCGTTGTGTCTCAAGTCCAATCATGTTGTACTTGTACTTGTCTCACATGTGTTAGGGATAACGAGCCAAGTCTAAGACTCTGACAACTACTACTACTACTACTACTACTACTACTACTACTACTACTACTGCTGCTACTACTACTACTACTGCTACTGCTGCTGCTGCTGCTACTACTACTACTACTACTACTACTACTACTATTACTACTACTACTACTACTACTACTACTACTATTACTACTACTACTACTACTACTACTATTACTACTACTACTACTACTACTACTACTACTACTAATACTACTGCTGCTGCTGCTGCTACTACTACTACTACTACTACTACCAATACCATTACTACTACTACTATTATTACTATTACTACTACTACTATTTATTATTTCCCAGTGAGGAGACTTACTGCTAAGAATTGTAATAATAATTATTATTAAAATTTTTATTATTATCATGAACGAAGTACCATGAAATATTATGAACTACTACTATTTATTATTTCTCACTGAACAGACTTATTAGTAAGGATTATTATTATTATTATTATTATTATTATTATTATTATTATTATTATTATTTACAGATGAAATAAAATGTAAACTTGAAACTCTGCAAAACCCTTCGGAGGAAAGCGTTGACCAAACTTGGTTGAACATCAAGAATACAATTCAATCTCAGAAGAATGCCTCGGTGTGTTAACCACGCATAGAAAAAAACAGATGGTTCAATCAAAAATGTGAAGAAGCAGTCATTAGGAAGAAGAATACCAGACATGTATGGTTAAATTACATCAATAACATCCAAAAGGAAGAGCATTATAGAAATGAATGTAAAGAGGCTACAAAAATAGTCAGACAGCAGAAGCGAGAATATATGAGTAATATAATCAAAGATATGGAAACTAATCACCAGAAAAATGAATCCAGAAAATTTTTTAAAGAACTGAAGTCAATTAAACGAGGGCACCAACAAAACACATATGGTTTAAAAGACAAAAATGGGAATATGATAAATACCAATGAGGAAATGTGCAACACATGGAAAGAATATTTTGTTCAATTACTAAATTGTGAAGCTCCAAGTAACATTTTCCCACAAGAAGAGGTTCTAACATGCGAACCACAAATTGAAGAACCTACATTTGAAGAAATCCTATATGTAATCACACGACTTAAAAACAATAATAAGGCAACTGGGACTGATGGAATTGCTGTTGAATTTATAAAGGCAGGTGGCCATGCATTACATCTAAAGCTATACGAACTAATAATAAAGATCTGGAGGACAGAAGAATTACCCCATGACTGGAAAGAGTCATTATTGATACCTATCTTTAAGAAAGGAGACAAGTTCCAATGTGAAAATTATAGAGGAATATCACTACTGTCCACAAGCTATACGATACTATCCGCAGTATTACTAAATAGACTAAAACCATATTCAGAAGACATATTAGGTGACTACCAGGCGGGTTTTAGACAAAACAGATCAACAATAGATCAGATATTTATCTTACGACAAATAGCCGAGAAACATTGGGAATATAAAAGAGATCTCCATAACATTTTTGTGGATTTTAAAAAGGCTTATGATAGTGTCCATAGGAATAGTCTATGGAATGCTATGCAGGAATTTGGAATACCAAGGAAGTTAATCAACATGACCAGACTATGCATGGAAGATACTTATAATATAGTAACATATAAAGGCAGGAAATCAGACCCCTTCCAAATAACATCTGGCTTGAAACAGGGTGATGCACTATCGCCGCTACTCTTCAATCTGGCTCTAGAGAAAGTTGTAAGGAAGATAAAGGAGGAATGTGATATTGGAGGAACATCAGGAGGAACAAGTGAACAAAAGACATTGGAAATATTGACTCACTTAAAGGAAATAGCCCAACAGATGGGGCTGGTTATCAACCAAGATAAGACAGAATATATGTTAATTTCAAGAGACGGAATGGCTAAAAACTCTGACCACATACAAATAGATAATATGACCATTAAAAGAACGGAAACATACAAACACCTGGGTACAATCTTCAACTGCTCCAACATCATAAGGGAAGAAATACAAACTAGAATCAACTCTGGAAATAAGATATACTATGCACTACAACATCTACTAAAATCAAAGGCGCTATCTCGTAACACCAAAATCACAATATACAAAACATTGATTAGACCAGTTGTGCTGTATGGCTCTGAAACCTGGAGTACAACGAAAGGAGACGAAGCCTTAGTTAGTTAGTTAGTTAGTTAGTTAGTTAGTTAGTCGACAGATCATCCTCGTTGCACATCGAACCATTCAGTCCATAAGTGCTCGGATCCCCTCCTCAGCAAATCCCGCGGCGTGTAGCGGCTAACGACGCCAGTTCTGTGTTGGTTTATCAATCTTCTTTGGCTTCCTGCGTAGTGTTCTTGTTTGGCCACCCCTCTTTTAATTTGCTGCTCTCGCAGTCTGGCCATTGTTGTAGATTCACAGTCATCACTTGGTTCTCGCAAAAGTCTTACTTCTCGTAGAGCACTCAGAATGTCAGCCTGGTCCATGGCGCGTCCGCCCTCCACAGTAGCCTCACCTGCGAGCTTGTCAGCCCGCTCATTTCCTTGTACTCCCGCATGCCCTGGCACGAAGATGAAACTAATCTTTGCCAGCCGAGACCGCTTCAGAGGCAGCAACCATTCTCTTCGGATCGACCCCTCCTCTATCCTCTTGATCATGTTCATTGAGTCGCTAAGGAAACAAGCCCTAGTGAATGTCTGTGTCTCGAGCCATGTTATTGCTTTACTTACTGCCATGACTTCCATGGTCAGGCTACTTGTGGTTTCAGTGAAAGCACCAGAGTCCTCCTTCACAATTCTCCCTCCGGCCCGAGCTGTAAAGGACCATGAGCTTCTCACATGTCGGACGACCGACCCATCTGTGTAGATGACCGCGTCACCGTCTAGCGAATTCTCGAAAATCAACGCTTGTACTTCAGCCTCAACAGCAGCCGGATTTTCTTGTCTGCATTTTCTATCTAGTTGGATGCAAACTGAAAAGGATGTGCAGAAGTCTGTTGGCACTTGCACCCACTCCTCGCCAGGTTCTAAGTCCTCAAGTGAACACACCTGTTGAAGAATGTCTTCGGCTTGACCCATCCACGACCGTCCTCTTTTTAACCTGCTGCCCTTCACCTTCCTAATTTCACTATGCAGTGGATGTTGTGTGTTTGCGTTAATTCTGAGGTAGGCGCGTGCCCTGCAAGCTTGTATTCTCTCTTCAATGGTTGGAAAATCAAGAAAATAAAGACGAAGCCTTGTTACAAACCTTTGAGAACAAAATTTTAAGACGCATCTTTGGACCCATTAGGGATACACAAAGTGGAGAGTGGAAAAGAAGAAGTAACAAAGACATTTATGATCTGTTTAAGTCCCCGCTAATCACTGGTATCATGAAGGCTAATAGACTACATTGGCTGGGGCATATAGAAAGAATGGAAGATAATAGGGAAACAAAACTCGCTTACACTCAGGAAATAAATTACCGCAGACCCCGAGGTAGACCAAGAAGACGGTGGAGAGATAATACATGTACAGACCTACAAGCACTTGGAATCAACGACTGGCAAGAGAAGGTCCACCAGAGAGACGAATGGAGACGGATTGTATTTGCAGCAAAGAACCTCAATGGCTCGGAAAGCTTAAGAAGAAGAAGAAGAAGAAGAAGAAGAAGAAGAAGAAGAAGAAGAAGAAGAAGAAGAAGAAGAAGAAGAAGAAGAAGAAGAAGAAGAAGAAGAAGAAGAAGAAGAAGAAGAAGAAGAAGAAGATTATTATGCGTTCATCCGGGATGGGTTTTTTTTCCAGATTTAATTGAAGAGTATTGTTGTGGTGTCGTCCACATCCCCGCTGATCAAGTTAGAACGGTCGAAGACTTCACGGTCAGCCCTCAAGGGAAGGCAGGGGCAGTCCATAGGCATTACCCGCCATCCAAGGGGGCTTCCATAATTGCAGAGCCGACACATAGCGCTCTGGTACTGGGCTCACCCAAGGAATTGCCACGTCCTGCACATGGCTGCTTTAATTCCTCACTTCCATGTATTGGACATTTCGTTCGCCACAGGCCGCTCCCTGCACAAACCAAGAACGGTCGGTCTGCAGACGACATCCACTCAGCACGCTTTCGCTTCGGACTTCCACGTAATGAATTCGCTAGCCAAGCGTCCAATTTCGTGTTAATGAGACTCTCGGACTTTCTGCGAGTGTTTGTTGGCCGTGTTACCTTCCCGGTGCTTGGGTGCTTCTAAGGACATTACTCCCATTCGGACGTTTTGCGTTGTGCCATTTTTATTTGCAATCCTTAGGTCGGCACATCCGACTTCTGCGGGCCTTTTTATCCAGGTTAGCCTTCCTGGGGGTTTCCAGGGACATTTGACTTTTACTATTGTGGTGTCTTCCACATCCCAGCTGGTCAAGTTATAACGGCCGGGGGCATCACGGTCAACCCTCATGGAAGGCAGGGGCAGACCATGGGCATTTTCCGCCATCCAAGGAGGCTTCCATAATTGCAGAGCCGGAACATAGCGCTCTGATGCTGGGCTCACACCCAAGTAATCATTACGTCCTGCATATGGCTGCTTTAAATCCTCACTTCCATGTACTGGGCATTTCGTTCGCCGCGGGCCGCTCCTCGCGTAAACCAGGAGAGGTCAGGATGCAAACGAAGAAAGTGTGAGGGAGGCTGTATAAAGTACACATACATCCTACATCCGGGTAGAAGGAGAAAGTGTATACGAGGCTTTATAAAGTACACCTACATCCGGGTAAAAGGAGAAAGTGTAAACGAGGCTGTTCAAAGTACACACACATCCTTCATCCGGGTAGAAGGAGAAAGTGTGAACGAGGCTTTATAACCACATCCTACATCCGGGTAGAAGGATAAAGTGTAAACGAGGCTTTATAAAGTACACGTACATCCTACATCCCATTAGAAGGAGAAAGTGTGAATGAGGCTTTATAACGTACACCTACATCCTACATCCGGGTATAAGTAGAAAGTGTGAACGAGGCTTTATAAAGTACACCTATATCCTACATCAGGGTCGTCACAAGGTTTGAGAGGCAGGAGGACGCCAAGAGAAAAGATGCTAGACAGTTTAACATTATGTCATAGAGAAATATCGGTATCAGAAATCATTTGCAGAATGAGACAGAGAAGAGACAGCAAGCTGTGGACAGACATGACCACCATTGGCAGAGTGAGACAGAGAAGAGACAGTAAGCTGTGGACAGACATGATCACCATTGGCAGAGTGAGACAGAGAAGAGACAGTAAGCTGTGGACAGACATGATCACCATTGGCAGAGCGAGACAGAAAAAAGACAGTAAGCTGTGGACAGACATGATCACCAATGGCAGAGTGAGACAGAGAATAGACAGCAAGCTGTGTACAGACATGATCACCATTGGCAGAGTGAGACAGAGAAGAGACAGTAAGCTGTGGACAGATATGATCACCATTGGCAGACAGTAAGCTGTGGACAGACATGTTCATCATTGGCAGAGTGAGACAGAGAAGAGACAGTAAGCTGTGGACAGACATGATCACCATTGGCAGAGTGAGACAGCGAATAGACAGAAAGCTGTGTACAGACATGATCACCATTGGCAGAGTGAGACAGAGAAGAGACAGTAAGCTGTGGACAGACATGATCACCATTGGCAGAGTGAGACAGAGAAGAGACAGTAAGCTGTGGACAGACATGATCACCATTGGCAGAGTGAGACAGAGAAGAGACAGTAAGCTGTGGACAGACATGATCACCATTGGCAGAGTTAGACAGAGAATAGACAGAAAGCTGTGGACAGACATGATCACCACTGGCAGAGTGAGACAGAGAAGAGACAGTAAGCTGTGGACAGACATGATCACCATTGGCAGAGTGAGACAGAGAAGAGACAGAAAGCTGTGGACAGACATGATCACCATTGGCAGAGTGAGACAGAGAAGAGACAGAAAGCTGTGGACAGACATGATCACCACTGGCAGAGTGAGACAGAGAAGAGACAGTAAGCTGTGGACAGACATGATCACCATTGGCAGACAGTAAGCTGTGGACAGACATGTTCACCATTGGCAAAGTGAGACAGAGAAGAGACAGTAAGCTGTGGACAGACATGATCACCATTGGCAGACAGTAAGCTGTGGACAGACATGTTCACCATTGGCAAAGTGAGACAGAGAATAGACAGCAAGCTGTGTACAGACATGATCACCATTGGCAAAGTGAGACAGAGAAGAGACAGTAAGCTGTGGACAAACATGATCACCAATGGCAGAGTGAGACAGAGAATAGACAGCAAGCTGTGTACAGACATGATCACCATTGGCAAAGTGAGACAGAGAAGAGACAGTAAGCTGTGGACAGACATGATCACCATTGGCAGACAGTAAGCTGTGGACAGACATGTTCACCATTGGCAAAGTGAGACAGAGAAGAGACAGTAAGCTGTGGACAGACATGATCACCATTGGCAGACAGTAAGCTGTGGACAGACATGTTCACCATTGGCAAAGTGAGACAGAGAAGAGACAGTAAGCTGTGGACAGACATGATCACCATTGGCAGAGTGAGACAGAGAAGAAACAGTAAGCTGTGGACAGACATGATCACAATTGGCAGAGTGAGACAGAGAAGAGACAGTAAGCAGTGGACAGACATGATCACCATTGGCAGAGTGAGACAGAGAAGAGACAGAAAGCTGTGGACAAACATGATCACCAACGCCAGATTGAATAAGACCTCAGAGTAGAAGAGGAAAGTCTACTGGTAAACGCGGGATGAAATATCGACGGTGCCCGCGCAAATACACCAGAAACCAATCCTAGCAGATGTCGAAGCACAGGAAGCCAGTTTTCCCTGGCCCAAAGCCTCATCCTTAAAGATCTTAAATCTTCATTAATGTCACACATAATGTAATCACAACTAGGCAAACAACCTGCACGGCGACTTGTGATTACATTTACCCATCCTTTCCTAGTTTTCACTTCTTGGTTGCTCAAGTTTAATTCTCCTGGCTAATTTTCTAATTATCTTTTAATTTATCGTCTCTCGCCTTTCTCAACCCCCTCTCTATTTTCAGAAATGCCACTTAAAATTGACGTACACGGCCAAACTTGACCTTTCAACTCCGGCATTTTGCTTGTAGGATTAGCGACGAAAGACATGTGTGGGAACTCAAGCGTAGTACACACACGTGCTATTACAGGGTCTGTTTTTAATGACTCTGCAGTGTTTAAAAATATTGCCGGTCCAAGTTTTGTATTTACCTATTATGTTGCATAAACTTTACAGAGGGTGAATACACAACTTGGATCGGCAATATTTTCAAACACTGCACAGCCATTAAAAATACACCCTACACATCTGGTGCACTGCGCTGAATTTTGCGTGTGGATTTGCTTTCCCTATTACTATTACCAGTGCCCTCGTTATCAGGCAAACCCACTCCGACTTCAGAGGTACTTGTAATGTATGTCTCCAGGTCAAGGACGAGAAGTCAACATTTTAGTCAACTGACCAGTGTAGGAGTTGAACTTGCTACCTCGGCATCAGCACACTGGATGTTTAAGAACGAGCGCTCTTGCCCACTCGGCCAGAGGAATTCATGTGGGCGTTTCCATGTTGTAGCATCATAGAACCTGCCTAATGTTACTGGACGTTTTCGCCTCTTGAATTCTCGCATTGTTTTTGTGCCAAAGTAGGGGAAGATTGCAATGTACATCTACCACCCAGGGTAGAAGAAGAAAGACTAAACAAGACTGTAAGATACCTCTACATCCCAGGGTAGGAGAGGAAAGACTAAACAAGACTGTAAGACACCTCTACATCCCAGGCTAGGAGAGGAAAGACTAAACAAGACTGTAAGACACCTCTACATCCCAGGGTAGGAGAGGAAAGACTAAACAAGACTGTAAGACACCTCTACATCCCAGGGTAGGAGAGGAAAGACTAAACAAGACTGTAAGACACCTCTACATCCCAGGGTAGGAGAGGAAAGACTAAACAAGACTGTAAGACACCTCTACATCCCAGGCTAGGAGAGGAAAGACTAAACAAGACTGTAAGACACCTCTACATCCCAGGCTAGGAGAGGAAAGACTAAACAAGACTGTAAGGTACCTCTACATCCCAGGCTAGGAGAGGAAAGACTAAACAAGACTGTAAGATACCTCTACATCCCAGGTAGAAGAGGAAAGACTAAACAAGACTGTAAGATACCTCTACATCCCAGGCTAGGAGAGGAAAGACTAAACAAGACTGTAAGACACCTCTACATCCCAGGCTAGGAGAGGAAAGACTAAACAAGACTGTAAGATACCTCTACATCCCAGGCTAGGAGAGGAAAGACTAAACAAGACTGTAAGATACCTCTACATCCCAGGCTAGGAGAGGAAAGACTAAACAAGACTGTAAGACACCTCTACATCCCAGGGTAGAAGAGGAAAGACTAAACAAGACTGTAAGGTACCTCTACATCCCAGGTAGAAGAGGAAAGACTAAACAAGACTGTAAGACACCTCTACATCCCAGGCTAGGAGAGGAAAGACTAAACAAGACTGTAAGATACCTCTACATCCCAGGCTAGAGAGGAAAGACTAAACAAGACTGTAAGGATACCTCTACATCCCAGGCTAGGAGAGGAAAGACTAAACAAGACTGTAAGACACCTCTACATCCCAGGCTAGGAGAGGAAAGACTAAACAAGACTGTAAGATACCTCTACATCCCAGGTAGAAGAGGAAAGACTAAACAAGACTGTAAGATACCTCTACATCCCAGGCTAGGAGAGGAAAGACTAAACAAGACTGTAAGACACCTCTACATCCCAGGCTAGGAGAGGAAAGACTAAACAAGGCTGTAAGGTACCTCTACATCCCAGGTAGAAGAGGAAAGACTAAACAAGACTGTAAGGTATCTCTACATCCCAGGTAGAAGAGGAAAGACTAAACAAGACTGTAAGGTACCTCTACATCCCAGGTAGAAGAGGAAAGACTAAACAAGACTGTAAGGTATCTCTACATCCCAGGTAGAAGAGGAAAGACTAAACAAGACTGTAAGGTATCTCTACATCCCAGGTAGAAGAGGAAAGACTAAACAAGACTGTAAGATACCTCTACATCCCAGGCTAGGAGAGGAAAGACTAAACAAGACTGTAAGATACCTCTACATCCCAGGCTAGGAGAGGAAAGACTAAACAAGACTGTAAGACACCTCTACATCCCAGGCTAGGAGAGGAAAGACTAAACAAGACTGTAAGGTACCTCTACATCCCAGGTAGAAGAGGAAAGACTAAACAAGACTGTAAGGTACCTCTACATCCCAGGTAGAAGAGGAAAGACTAAACAAGACTGTAAGACACCTCTACATCCCAGGTAGACGAGGAAAGACTAAACAAGACTGTAAGACACCTCTACATCCCAGGCTAGGAGAGGAAAGACTAAACAAGACTGTAAGGTAACTCTACATCCCAGGCTAGGAGAGGAAAGACTAAACAAGACTGTAAGATACCTCTACATCCCAGGTAGAAGAGGAAAGACTAAACAAGACTGTAAGACACCTCTACATCCCAGGGTAGAAGAGGAAAGACTAAACAAGACTGTAAGACACCTCTACATCCCAGGCTAGGAGAGGAAAGACTAAACAAGACTGTAAGGTAACTCTACATCCCAGGCTAGGAGAGGAAAGACTAAACAAGACTGTAAGATACCTCTACATCCCAGGTAGAAGAGGAAAGACTAAACAAGACTGTAAGATACCTCTACATCCCAGGCTAGGAGAGGAAAGACTAAACAAGACTGTAAGACACCTCTACATCCCAGGCTAGGAGAGGAAAGACTAAACAAGACTGTAAGACACCTCTACATCCCAGGCTAGGAGAGGAAAGACTAAACAAGACTGTAAGATACCTCTACATCCCAGGTAGAAGAGGAAAGACTAAACAAGACTGTAAGATACCTCTACATCCCAGGCTAGGAGAGGAAAGACTAAACAAGACTGTAAGACACCTCTACATCCCAGGCTAGGAGAGGAAAGACTAAACAAGACTGTAAGGTACCTCTACATCCCAGGTAGAAGAGGAAAGACTAAACAAGACTGTAAGGTACCTCTACATCCCAGGTAGAAGAGGAAAGACTAAACAAGACTGTAAGATACCTCTACATCCCAGGCTAGGAGAGGAAAGACTAAACAAGACTGTAAGATACCTCTACATCCCAGGCTAGGAGAGGAAAGACTAAACAAGACTGTAAGACACCTCTACATCCCAGGCTAGGAGAGGAAAGACTAAACAAGACTGTAAGGTACCTCTACATCCCAGGTAGAAGAGGAAAGACTAAACAAGACTGTAAGGTACCTCTACATCCCAGGTAGAAGAGGAAAGACTAAACAAGACTGTAAGGTACCTCTACATCCCAGGTAGAAGAGGAAAGACTAAACAAGACTGTAAGGTACCTCTACATCCCAGGTAGAAGAGGAAAGACTAAACAAGACTGTAAGGTACCTCTACATCCCAGGGTAGGAGAGGAAAGACTAAACAAGACTGTAAGGTACCTCTACATCCCAGGGTAGGAGAGGAAAGACTAAACAAGACTGTAAGGTACCTCTACATCCCAGGGTAGAAGAGGAAAGACTAAACAAGACTGTAAGGTATCTCTACATCCCAGGTAGAAGAGGAAAGACTAAACAAGACTGTAAGGTACCTCTACATCCCAGGTAGAAGAGGGAAGACTAAACAAGACTGTAAGGTACCTCTACATCCCAGGTAGAAGAGGAAAGACTAAACAAGACTGTAAGGTACCTCTACATCCCAGGTAGAAGAGGAAAGACTAAACAAGACTGTAAGGTACCTCTACATCCCAGGTAGAAGAGGAAAGATTAAACAAGACTGTAAGGTGCCTCTACATCCCAGGTAGAAGAGGAAAGACTAAACATGACTGTAAGGTATCCTACATCCCAGGGTAGGAGAGGACAGACTAAACAAGACTGTAAGGTGCCTCTACATCCCAGGGTAGAAGAGGAAAGACTAAACATGACTGTAAGGTATCCTACATCCCAGGGTAGGAGAGGACAGACTAAACAAGACTGTAAGGTACCTCTACATCCCAGGGTAGGAGAGGAAAGACTAAACAAGACTGTAAGGTACCTCTACATCCCAGGGTAGGAGAGGAAAGACTAAACAAGACTGTAAGGTACCTCTACATCCCAGGGTAGAAGAGGAAAGACTAAACAAGACTGTAAGGTACCTCTACATCCCAGGGTAGAGAGGAAAGACTAAACAAGACTGTAAGGTACCTCTACATCCCAGGGTAGAAGAGGAGAGACTAAACAAGACTGTAAGGTACCTCTACATCCCAGGGTAGAAGAGGAAAGACTAAACAAGACTGTAAGGTAGCTCTACATCCCAGGGTAGAAGAGGAAAGACTAAACAAGACTGTAAGGTACCTCTACATCCCAGGGTAGAAGAGGAAAGACTAAACAAGACTGTAAGGTACCTCTACATCCCAGGGTAGGAGAGGAAAGACTAAACAAGACTGTAAGGTAACTCTACATCCCAGGTAGAAGAGGAAAGACTAAACAAGACTGTAAGGTAACTCTACATCCCAGGGTAGAAGAGGAAAGACTAAACAAGACTGTAAGGTACCTCTACATCCCAGGGTAGGAGAGGAAAGACTAAACAAGACTGTAAGGTAACTCTACATCCCAGGGTAGAAGAGGAAAGACTAAACAAGACTGTAAGGTACCTCTACATCCCAGGGTAGGAGAGGAAAGACTAAACAAGACTGTAAGGTACCTCAACACCCAGGGTAGAAGAGGGAAAACTAAACAAGACTGTAAGGTACCTCTACATCCCAGGCTAGGAGAGGAAAGACTAAACAAGGCTGTAAGGTACCTCTACATCCCAGGGTAGAAGAGGAAAGACTAAACATGACTGTAAGGTACCTCTACATCCCAGGGTAGAAGAGGAAAGACTAAACAAGACTGTAAGGTACCTCTACATCCCAGGGTAGAAGGGGAAAGACTAAACAAGACTGTAAGGTACCTCTACATCCCAGGGTAGAAGAGGAAAGACTAAACAAGACTGTAAGGTACCTCTACATACCCAGGGTAGAAGAGGAAAGACTAAACAAGACTGTAAGGTACCTCTACATCCCAGGGTAGAAGAGGACAGACTAAACAAGACTGTAAGGTACCTCTACATCCCAGGGTAGAAGAGGAAAGACTAAACAAGACTGTAAGACACCTCTACATCCCAGGGTAGAAGAGGACAGACTAAACATGACTGTAAGGTACCTCTACATCCCAGGGTAGAAGAGGAAAGACTAAACAAGACTGTAAGGTACCTCTACATCCCAGGGTAGAAGAGGAAAGACTAAACAAGACTGTAAGACACCTCTACATCCCAGGGTAGAAGAGGAAAGACTAAACATGACTGTAAGGTACCTCTACATCCCAGGGTAGAAGAGGAAAGACTAAACAAGACTGTAAGGTATCTCTACATCCCAGGGTAGAAGAGGACAGACTAAACATGACTGTAAGGTACCTCTACATCCCAGGGTAGAAGAGGACAGACTAAACATGACTGTAAGGTACCTCTACATCCCAGGGTAGAAGAGGACAGACTAAACAAGACTGTAAGGTATCTCTACATCCCAGGGTAGAAGAGGACAGACTAAACATGACTGTAAGGTACCTCTACATCCCAGGGTAGAAGAGGACAGACTAAACATGACTGTAAGGTACCTCTACATCCCAGGGTAGAAGAGGACAGACTAAACATGACTGTAAGGTACCTCTACATCCCAGGGTAGAAGAGGACAGACTAAACAAGACTGTAAGGTACCTCTACATCCCAGGGTAGAAGAGGACAGACTAAACAAGACTGTAAGGTACCTCTACATCCCAGGGTAGAAGAGGAAAGACTAAACATGACTGTAAGGTACCTCTACATCCCAGGGTAGAAGAGGAAAGACTAAACAAGACTGTAAGGTACCTCTACATCCCAGGGTAGAAGAGGAAAGACTAAACAAGACTGTAAGGTACCTCTACATCCCAGGGTAGAAGAGGAAAGACTAAACATGGCCAGGCTGACATTGAAGTGTAGTAGATGAATCACAACGATATCATAATAACGAAGCATCGAGTGGTAAAATAGATCCCGGGTGTTTCTCTCAGCTGGAGAGTTAAAGAGGCGAGGAAGTGAACTGGTCATATAGCTCATAATACCATCACCGTATAGCTGAAATATTGAGTATAACCCATAGTCCAGTGCTTCCCAAACTTTTCACTTTCGCGGACCGACATAAAATTTTCCTTTTGCACCAGGGACCGGTGCAGTTTTAAACAAAAATGTTCTCCACGTAATCTGGAATTGTGTATGATCTCAATATATATTTTAATAGACATATAAGATTTAACGTAATTGTGGGTGTTGTCCCGATGCGCTAAATACTGCTCTATTAATATTATTGGATGAGGGTGATTTATTTAATAGTGGTCCCATTTTCATGAGTATTTTAAAATTAAATCACCATAAAAACGGTGCAGATATCATGTTTTGAGAAAAAAAAGACAATCTTGTTTTTAAAAAAGTTCTAAGCAATCCTCAAAGGAGAAAATAGTTAACTTTGTTCTTACTGTTTTCAACTCACGTTGCGGACCGGCAAAGAAGGGCTCGCGAACCGGCACCGGTCCGCGGACCACCACTTTGGGAAGCACTGCCATAGTCGACATACAATCGACACATAGTGTTTCTGAGAGAAGGGAGATAAATGAACAATTATTTTAGCCTTAATGCAAGTGTTGATGTGAGTACTGTTTCTTGACTCACTGCATTGTTCTCATCATCATGTGCCATGCCTTCTCACATGATCACCGAAGTCTTGGATTAGTCTGTTTTCTTATTCCGGTTATGCCACGTGACCAATACAGCATCATCATCAAGTGCCCTGCCAGCTGGTGTAGGCTTTCATTGCTTTCCTTCATCTCGGTCTTTGGTTTTCTGGATCAACTCTGCTGATGATATTCCTCCATGCCACTGTCTCAATCCATCCAGCATCATTTCTCTTGGTCTACCTCTCCCTCTCTTCCCCACGATCTTTCCAGTTGTCACGATGTTCTCCAATGCCTCTCTTCTCATCACATGACAAAAGAAAGCTGTTGGTCTCTTTCTTATTGTTGTACATAATGTTCTAGTTTCATTAGCCTCTTTCAAGCAATCGTTGTTAGTTACTCTGGCAGTCCAAGGAATTCGCAACATTCGTCTCAAAAACAGGTATTTATTTCCTTGTCTTCTCCTTGTGGCTGGTGCCGCATCATTAAGAAGTGATTTGATGCATGGTAAGACAGATGTGGTGAAGGTCCTCTAAGAGAATGTGATTAATGCAGAAGAACAAATCGACTATCATGGTCTAGAGAGAATGCAGCAGCAAGAGGTGGCCAAAGGATCTGGTCGACAGTCGTGATTCAGGGGTAAAGCAAGACGGACATATAATCAGATTGTAATGGGCACAATTAGTTTTGGAACTCTACGCTGCCTGTTGAAGATGAGGACTGAGCGCTTATGGGGTTGCCCAGAATGCAGTGATGTCGATTCTTGACTCAACTCAACTCAACCCCTTGCTCTTTTCTCGTTAATTTTGCCAGTTGTCACTAAGCTTTCAGGCGTATTTCTCTTTATGATATACCCCACGAAATCATAGCGTCTAATGTCTCTCATCAGTTGATGGGTTTGATTTGTGAAGGGCTGTTTTGCTCCATTGCCTGGAGAGAATGATGCAGCGGGGAATCACCGGAGCATCTGGCCGATGCTCAGTATTCCGAGGAAAGGACAGACAGTGGTTGAGGATGAAGCCGGAGCACATATGGGAATGTCCTGAGTGCAGTAATGTCGGCTCTTGACTCAACTCTGTCTCGTTCATTTTTCTGTCTGCCCATGATATTCTTTAGTTTCCCGGAAATCACAACTGACCCACAGTAACACACATCAAGATGACATAGTGATCTCACAGATTGATCAGTGGTGAAAAACAGACCTGGTGGTTGGGGTTCCATCGCGAAGGCTAATGGACAATGCTTGAAAAAAGAGTCTGGCATATGAGTACAACCTCCAGCATGAGAACAGAGGTGGACTCAGTCACAGCGGCATTCAGTTGGTTAGAGGAGACGACTGCAACACACTTTGTCTTCATCACGGACTCAAGGAGTATGCTTCGTAAGGCGGAGAAAGAATGTTTCATGTGGAAAGGCTCTCCTCGCTTCAGAGATCACATATTGTGAGAATTGTATGGATATTTTGCCCTGGTCATGTGGAAGTGCAAGGGAATCAACAGTCTGATAGGCTGGTCGCGAATGCATCTCTTGGTGGTAGATCACCTATGGACAAAGGAGAGGTAGTCGAACGCCTGTGGGAACAGCCTGTGGAAAGAATGATATTGTGGGGGAAAGGGAGGGGTTCTGGGAGAATCTCAAAATTTAGAGGAAAAACAAGGAGAACTTTCAGTCAATGGCGGTATGGACGATTAGTATAGTAGTATGACTCTTCGCTGGCTGTTAGGTGATGGGACGAAGCGCGTATGGGAATGTCCTGAATGCAGGAATGTCGGTTCTACGCTCAACTCCACAATTCCACCAGCATTAGACATGTATCAGATTGTCTGCTCATTGTCCATGTTCATGGCTCTGTCGGAAATTGTTGGAGGAATCAAAAGTGACAAAAACAAGAACGAGAAGACATCACCAGATTTACACTTATTTACTTGTATATTCTGTGAAAGTTAAAAAACAGTTGACAGCAGTATAAAACCCACTGACATAGAATGCACAGAAGGACAACATATGTCTTGGCAACATTAATTTCTTTAGCTTTCCGTCTATATTCTTGTGTCAGTCTGAGCTGTATGTTGTCGACTCCTAATCTCTATAGTTTGACCTGTATGTTGTCTATTCCTAATATCTAGAATCGTATTTTGTGAATGTCTAATCTCTATAATCTTAGCTGTATCTTGTGAATTTCTAATTTCATTAATTTGAGCTGTATCGTTTATATTTCTAATCTCTATAATTTGAGCTGTATTTTGTGAATTTATAATATCATTAATTTGAACTTTATCTTTTATATTTCTAATCTCTATAATTTGAGCTGTGTCATGTGAATTTTTAATCTTTATAATTTGAGAGGTATCTTGTAAGTTTTATCTCCATAAGCTGAGCTGAATCTTATAAATTTGTACACGTTTTCTAGATATCTGAACATTTTTGGATGAGTTATTAATATTATTCACTTGTAATTCTGTATCTTACTGAATGGAATGAGGCATTCACTGTCTGCTGACTGCGGTAGTTAATGATTACAATAAACATTCACTGTCTGCTGACTCGGTTATTTAATGATACAATAAACATTCATGTCTGCTGACCGCGCTAGTTAATGATTACAATAAACATTCACTGTCTGCTGAATTGCGGGGTAGTTAATGATTACAATAAACATCACTGTATGCTGAATGCGGGTAGTTTAATGATTACAATAAAATTCACTGTCTGCTGACTGCGGTAGGTAAATGATTACAATAAACATTCACGTCTGCTGACTGGTAGTTAATGATTACAATAAACATTCATGTCTGCTGACTGCGGTGGTAAGTTAATGATTACAATAAAACATTCACTGTCTGCTGACCGACGGTAGTTAATGTTACAATAAAACATTCACTGTCTGCTGACTGCGGTAGTTAATGATTACAATAAACATTCACTGTCTGCTGACTGCGGTAGTTAATGATTACAATAAACATTCACTGTCTGCTGACTGCGGTAGTTAATGATTACAATAAACATTCACTGTCTGCTGACTGCGGTAGTTAATGATTACAATAAATGTTGAAGTCTTCATATCCTCTTCCCATTCTTGTGGTTGGCGGTGTTGAAGACTGCTACTGAAGTCATGTGATCATGTCCCATTCATGATATCAACATCAGATTATTTAGTCTGAGGACTGGCACTGAAGTCATGTGATCATGACTAGTTCATGATATCAACATCAGATTATTTAGTCTGAGAACTGGCATTGAAGTCATGTGATCATCTCCATCCACTGTCTCCTTCCCTCAGCAACTCTCTTCAGCTCAGCGTAAGTCTGTGCCCCCATTGTCTTTGCATCATGTACTTTTCCTAGAGTGTTCTCGTTTCCTGCTACCCTGGATCAAGCCCTCCAGTAGTTTTAGTAACAGACCCCCCCCCCCCCCCCCCCCCCCCCCAAACCCCCCCCCCCCCCCCCCCCACCCGCAATTTTTTTTTCTTCAATGTCTTAAAGGCTTTTTTTTTACCATTTCCAATTTTTTTCATGCTGTTTAAGAACTTTTTCGTTCCAATTCTGCACTTTTTTTACATCCCCTTAAACGAATTTCCAGGCCAATTTTGTTCATCCCTTTTTTGTTTACAGTCCACACTTCAGAGTCGAATTGTGCCATGGGCCAGATATTTGTCGTCATTATTTGTTTCAATATTCAAAGTTCAATATTGATGTTACTCTTTGTTAGGAATGTTTGTGTGTCTCTAAATTGCTTTTGAGCTGCTGCAGTTTTATTTTATTAGTTACACCCTGCAATATCACAACAACTCAAATATTTCATAATCATTGTCCCCTCCACTATACAGAAGATGAGAATCTCAGGCTCCAGAATTTGCGATGTAGTCTCCCAAATTCTAAGCCATCCATTTCTTAATTAATAAAAGCAATTCTTCTCATCGCCAAAAAGGAAGTCAAAATTGTGTGTGTTATGCTGAGATCAAAGACAAGTTTATTCACACTAAAAATGATGTGCTTCCCCACATCTTGCAATCTCCAGCAGTATGTTTCAATTCGTGTGTTGACTCTCTTCCGTGCCACAGTTTTCCTCCATCTCTCTTTTCGCAAATATTTCCGGTTTAACAATCTTTTCTAATTTTTGTCTTATCATTGTTTGTGTCCATTCAAATTCACTACGGGAAAACATTGTTTTCAATTTCTGAAACGTTGTCTCCTATTACAAACTGAAGCGATTAGATGGATTGCTTAAGCTGAAGTGTAAAATAGCGGTACAGGATGTGTATATTTCAGCTTGAAGGATCTATCTAATCACTTTAGTCTGTGTTGTGTGATTTCTGCAGTATGTACCTGACGAGATGTAGCAAAATATGCCATGCAATAAATCGTGCAATCTATTGTTTGTGTGTTCATTATTCAAATTCACTACTGGTAAACATTGTTTTGAATTTCTCATAATGTGGTCAAAACATGATGACTGCCTCCTTCTGACATGCCAGATTGGGTTTTGTAAATAAGCGGGTGACTTGTGACAAACCAATTCACACCACATGATAGTTGAGGATAAAACTGTTATTATGTAAGACATCAAATATGAAAGCTCAGCAGAAACTGACAATGTGCAAGACATTTGTTTCGGAAATAAGATGTTTCAACAAATATTGACTTCACCAGGCTGTGAAACATATAGAATGTTAGATATACAATTTCAAAATACATTCACTTGAAAATATGAGAAGCCATTTACAGACACACGGAAAGGGGAGGGGGGGAAGAGGTGGGGTCCAAAGGTTACCATGTCCACATCTGGCTTGGGCAGATCTGGTTCATTACATCGTCTGAACTGCTGGAAAGTTTTATAACATCAGAAAAGAATCTAATACTCCCCCCAAATCCCAAGGTAGGAGACACATCAATGTTTAAAGTCCTGCCATTAATTATATACAGATAATTGCTTTACCACTGATCTAGACGGGTGTATTCATGATTAGTATAACACAAAATAATACAAGCGGAAATACCAGACTTTACTCATGAAATAAATGCAAACTATTGCAAATAATCTGAGATGATTCACTTAATTTAATTGCAATATATTTTTAAAAAATGTCATGTGGCAATTGTAAAGCTTTTATCAAAATTGACTTCACAAATTCAGAAATCTGGCAACTCTGTTATCAATGTCCCAACAGAAGTTCATTTATTTGATGTGGGAAGCATGCAATATTTGGTGTATAATCATCAGTATCGCCTTTTCAAATCCTCCAGGAGAATTGAGCCACTTTTCAATAGACAGAGTTAATATTACACAGTTACAACATTTAAAAAACTTACTGAAGAAAATACATAAAACTTGTTTACAGCAGCAGTAATGACAATAATAATAATAAAACCAGCTGCCTGGAATGTTACACTTCATACGGATGTGTTATATGGACATAACAGAAGAATGTTACGCTGGCAATGACATGAGGGCAGTAAACCCAAGATCGATGCCAGTACTCACTGTTCACTATGTGAGAGAAAGACTGACCACTTCTTTGTTTTTTTTAAATTAATTTATCAATTAAATTGTGAATATATTCATCAAAAATGAAATGAATGTAACAAGAATTTCATGTAAATAGCAGCCTTTGAAAAAAACCACATAAAACAGTAAAAAAAATCAGATTACTTACCACAAATTTACAGCAGAATCATCAGAATATAATTAACACAACTGGTGTTTACATCATGCCAAGATCACTTCATGAATGTGAACACAAGATTCAGGAAATAATAGTAAGATTTACTTTCAACAAATATATTTCTTTTTATTCGATGCCACACTGGATTAGACCTTGTGGTGATCGAAGGCAACGTCTCTGGAGGAAGTGGTTGGAATCGGCAAACAGGAAATTAGAGACAGGATCATGAAGATACATTGGGCATGCAGATGTGGTGATCGAAGGCAACGTCTCTGAACGAAGTGGCTGGGATCGGCAAGCAAGAAATTAGAGACAGGATCAAATTAGAGACAGGATCATGAAGATACATTGGGCATGCAGATGCATGAGCAGGAGAAATATAAAACAAAAAGTAATCGAGAAACTTTTCAGCAGCCATGATGACTGCCACGTTTTGCACAGGTCCTGTACATGGTGGGATACTGTTTGTAAATTTCATAAGACAAAAATATAAACTATATAACTGTCAATAAGTGATATATAAATTATACATTTGCTGGTAGTTTTCTCTAGGAAACAATGGAAGTCACATATTCCTGGTAATTTTCCCTTGGCTATTTTACCTAGGAAATAATACAAATCACATATTCCTGCTTATTGTCTCTGGGAGATAGTCAAAGATTGGTGGTAATTTTCTCTAGGATGGTTAGTAATTTTCTCGAGGATTGTTGGTAATTCTCTGAAAGAGAAAATGTTAGCAAAATATTTCAAGTAATTTTTATGTACAACAAACATTGACAACAAACTTGAACATTTCAAGTCTGATACTTTCATTTTAAGTAAGTGAAGAGAGACTGTGCCAGGTTTTTTCAACAAAAACATGATACTCTGTCTGATTATGACTGTAATAGTCACTATTGATATAATGCTGCTAAACACAGAAACAATTCAGATAATTTTCAGTAAAATAAATACTTAGCAACATTGCTATATATCAGGTAACAAAGCATTAACATAAAAGCACTGACATAAAAATATTCAAGAAAGATAAATAAATATTTGGATGAAGGTGATGATGCTTATATTACTGTTTCTTGCTCATAGTTTCACCTTTCAACATACATCTCTCTTTGTCTTTCTTAGCTTCTCTTGTATAGTATGTGTTTTCATGATAATTTCTGAATTATACTTCTACTATTGATGGGCCCCATAAATTTCACGTCTTCTTCTTCTGCCCTTTATCCCCAACTGCAGCACAGGCTCTACACCAACTCGTGTTCAGCTGACCATCTTTTACTATCTCTTGTATCTGTCAAAGGTAGGGTGGCCATCTTTAAACTGTCCTTATGACGTGACAATGTTTGTCTGCACCATTATGTCACATGCTTAACACTTTTGATATCCTTAACAACAATATTAACTAGTTACAAAAGAATGGCGTGGTCATTATAATTTCCATCACACTTTACACTTTCGATATCCTTAACAACAATATTAACTAGTTACAAGAGAATGGCGTGGTTATTGTAATTTCCATCACACTTTTAAGGTTTTCATTTGAAACCCCTTCATAATATTCTCAACATCACTCAAAGAAAAACCAATCTGCTGCCTAACCGACAAATTAGCAACAATCTAAGTTTAGAGAACTCAAATCTAACTGTTGCCATGCTGGACCAGATGCCTGACAAAACTGAATGATAATTTACTTTGTGGTGGTTTGTTCTGGTAAATGTGATGTATCCACAGTACATAAATATTATTAAAGCTATGCACATTTGTCATTTAATTACAAAAAAGTGCACGTTTCTATGGGTCTGTAGTGTAGTTGTTGCTCTTGTCAGTGTCAGTGACGTAAAGAATTTCTTTCACCCACTTAATCCATAAATATCACACTCTTACTATTGTTGTAATACTTCAATTGTTTAAATTGTAAACTTGTTTGGCTGGTAGATTTAAATGCCTTCTTGCCAGACATCTGAACATGAGAGGAAATAGAGAAGGAGGGCAGAATGTCAGACGGGCTTGCGTGCCCAGTTCTTAACCCTTTGAAAATATAGATTGATTGTTCATTCGTTCGTTTTTCATTCATATTCTGTGGGTAGTTTTCATTGAATTTTCATGTGAAATCACAACAATAAAAATGAGATTCCTAAGAAGAATACTCAATGTATCAAGAAGAGAGAAGATCAGAAATGAAGAAATTAGCGTTTATAGCAGCGCTAGATTTTATTAGAAGGCAGCAAGTCAAATGGTTTGGCCATGTAACTAGGTTACCAATTAACAGTATACCACAACAAGCAATGATGTACAGACCAGATGGAAGCAGAGGAAGAGACTGACCACGTAAACGATGGACAGAGGGAATAGCAAAGTCCATGGGAATATAGATACATGAAGCCCATAAGCAGGCACTCTCCCGCTGTTTATACTTCACCTTGACACCACAAGGTACAAGAGGAACAAGATGAGATAGGATGAGATAGGTATGTTAATATAAAATCTAATATGCAACTCAATTTACTGAATTCACAAATACTAATCCCTCTAATAGCACAAAGATGCATTTTATAACAAAACATTTAGTAAGACCAATTGTTCTCTTCAATTCAAAAGAACTTTTGCTTTAACCTCCTTTATATAACAATGTGCCTTTTTAGAATTCAATTTATGTGTTTCTCCATCTGCAATTGCATATATAAATGTGAATCTCCGTCTGTTGTAGTAGGTATGTTATGTATGTTATGTCCTTATGCGTTCGTTGTACTGTCCCATCCGATGAGATGAAATTTTCTACAGCCTTCCTTCATTCCAGCGCTGCAAACTTCGTATTTTTTCTTATTCAGAATATTAAATAGAGGATGACAATCATTTCATGTGTAATAAGTGCATTAAAACATGCTTTCCTTGAAAAGTGTCTACAGAAAACAATGTGCTACAACATTATTTCAAAATTCAGTATACATCACTAAGAAAGCAACATTGAATTGTTCAAAGTTAAACTTTTAGGTTATGAATACAAAAGTATGTTACATTTTGACCCACAAAGGTGTTTTTATGGAGCTAAAAGCATATTTGTAAATGCAAAAATTATTCTTCGTGATTTCAAATAATGTATTTCTGTGAAGCTAAATGTATACTTTTTAAACCCAATATTATGTTTTACATAGATAACATGTATTTTGTGAACCAAAACAATCCAATTTTCAGGAACCAAAAAAAAAGTATATTTTATGAACCAAACAAATACTTTAGTTAATTAAGGACAATGATATCTTTAAACACACTTGTATTATTTCTGTCATTTGTTATCTACGGCTGGTTGTCTTTAACTATGACTTCTCGCCTCCACCTCTCCCAGCTTTCTCCCTTATCTTGGCAGAAGCTCTTTCTGATGAATGATGAAAGAATCCCCGAACCAAAACGCTAGGAAAAGGGAAGAAAATGACGTGACTACACAGAATCGTCACACGGCAATCATCATCATCATCAAGTGCCGTGCCGGCTGGCGTAGGCGTTCAACTCTGCTGCTGATATATATGCCTCCATGCCACGGCAATATCAATAACAATTCATCTTTTTATGTGTAAGGAAGTTATCTACAGTCGTGTAGAAGGGAAGAACAATCAATGGAAGGACCGAAATCACAGAACCTAGACGAGTATGAATTCGGAATGGCGAACTCCCTCCTCCTCTCTTCTCCTCCTGCCTCTACCTCCTCCCCTCCTCCTCCCTCTACCTCCTCCCCTCCTCCTCCCTCTACCTCCTCCATCCACCCTCCTCCTCTTCCTCCTCCCTCTCCCTCCTCCTTCTCCCTCTTCCTTCTCCCCTCCTCCTCCATCCTCCTCCCTCCTACTCCCTCCGCCTCCTCCCTCTACCTCCTCCCTCTACCTCCTCCCTCCACCCTCCTCCCCCTCCTCCCTCTCCCTCCTCCTTCTCCCCCTCCCTTCTCCCTCCTCCTCCCTTCTCCACCTCCCTCTTACTCCCTTCTCCTCCTCCTCCCTTTTCCTCCCTTTACCTCCTCCCTTTTCCTCCCTCTACCTCCTCCCTCCTCCTCCTTCCTCCACATCCCTCTTCCTCCTCCTCCCTCCTCATCATTCCTCCTCCTCCTCCTCCTTCTCCCTCTTCCTCCTTCCTCCTTCTCCCTCCACCTCCTCCTCTCTCCTCCCTCTCCCTCCTCCTCCACCTGCGTTCTCCTCCTCCCTCCTCCTCCTCCCTCTTCCTCCTCCTCCTTCACCTCCTCCCTCCTCCTCCTCCTTCACCCTCCTCCCTCCTCATTCTCTTAATCCCTCCTCCTCCTCCTCTCTCTTCCTCCCTCCTCCTCCCTCCTCCACTCTCTTCCTCCTCCCTCCTCCTCCCTCTTCCTCCTCCTCCTACCTCCTCGCCCTCCTTTTCCTTCCTCCTTCGCCCTCCTCCTCCCTTCTCCTCCTACCTCCTCCCCCTCCTCCCTCCCCCTCCCCCCTCCTCCTCCTCCATCTCCTCCTCCATTCTCCTCCTCCCTCCTCAACCTCCCTCTACCTCCTCCCTCCTCCTCCCTTCACATTCCTCCTCCTCCCTCTTCCTCCTCATCCCTCCTCCCTCCTCCTCCTCCTCCCTCTACCTCCTCCCTCCTCCTCCCTTCACATTCCTCCTCCTCCCTCTTCCTCCTCCTCCCCTCGTTCTCCTCCCTCCTCCTTCTCCCTCTTCCTTCTCCCTCCGCCTCCTCCCTCCTCCCACTCTCTCCTCCTCCTCCCTTTCCCTCCTCCTCCCTCTCCTCCTCCTCCTCCCTCCTCCTGCATTCTCCTTCTCCCTCCTCCTCCTCCTCCCTCCTCCCTCATCCTTCTCCCTCTTCCGCCCTCTTCCTGCTCCCTCCTCCTACTCTCTCCTCCTCCCTCCTCCTCCCTCTCCCTCCTCCTCCCTCTCCTCCTCCCTCCTTCTCCCTCTTCCTCCTCCTCTTCCACCCTACTCCTCCCTCCTCTTCCTAATCCCTCCTCCTCCCTCCTATTCCTCCTGTCTCCTCCTCCCTCTTCCTCCTCCCTCCTCCATTTACCCAAGACAGACAGACAGATAGTCGGGAACGGGATCTTATATGACTACTTATATAATTTAAATGAGATGCTCTCCACCATGGGCTGGGCCGGGTCAGACAGACAGACAGATAGACAGACAGACAGACAGACAGACAGACAGTCGGGAACGGGAACTTATATGACTACTTATATGAATTAAATGAGATGCTCCCCACCAGGAGTTGGGCGATGCCGGGCCGGGTCAGACAGACAGATAGATAGTCGGGAACGGGAACTTATATGACTACTTATATGAATTAAATGAGATGCTCCCCATCAGGGTCTGGGCGAAGCCGGGCCGGGTCAGACAGACAGACAGACAGATAGACAGACAGACAGACAGATTGTCGGTAACGGGAACGAGAACTTATATGACTACTTATATGAATTAAATGAGATGCTCCCCACCAGGGTCTGGGCGAAGCCGGGCCGGGTCAGCTAGTTACATTATAATTCTGGCTGAATCTGTAATATCACATTTGTATATGTTCCTGCTTCAGTAATCTCACATTTTAAACGTGCGTCCTTCCATAATTTCACATTGTTATATTGTAATTGTTCCTGGATCTGTGATTTAACATTTTAAATGTCCATATAGACAGTAATAGGAGACAATATTATAATTAGCTTGATAAATAAATGACAGAATATTAAATAGAGGATGACAATCATTTCATGTGTAATAAGTGCATTAAAACATGCTTTCCTTGAAAAGTGTCTACAGAAAACAATGTGCTACAACATTATTTCAAAATTCAGTATACATCACTAAGAAAGCAACATTGAATTGTTCAAAGTTAAACTTTTAGGTTATGAATACAAAAGTATGTTACATTTTGACCCACAAAGGTGTTTTTATGGAGCTAAAAGCATATTTGTAAAAGCAAAAATTATTCTTCGTGATTTCAAATAATGTATTTCTGTGAAGCTAAAATGTATACTTTTTAACCCAATATTATGTTTTACATAGATAACATGTATTTTGTGAACCAAAACAATCCAATTTTCAGGAACCAAAAAAAAAGTATATTTTATGAAACCAAACAAATACTTTAGTTAATTAAGGACAATGATATCTTTAAACACACTTGTATTTATTTCTGTCAATTTGTTATCTACGGCTGGTTGTCTTTAACTATGACTTCTCGCCTCTCCAAGCATACTCATGGGAGCTTAGTCTCCCTTATCAGTTGGCAAGAAGTCTGTACGTGGCCTCCTGGTTCACATCCTGCTGTAACGGGCGATCTGCTGGCGGCAGTTAGGGCATGAGTGCACCACATCCTTGCATCCATCTATGCAGAAGGGAAAGAGGCAGCAGCCCAGCCAACATCTGCAGGGTAACAAAACATGGTTGCTACTCATTGTGGTCTTGCATATATGACAAAGAAATTATCCTTGCAACTCTTTGTGGACCCACAGAAAGAGACAAACAAAATGTGTTTGCAATTCTTCATGGACCCACAGAAAGAGACAAAGAAAATGTGTTTGCAGCTCTTTGTGGATCCATAACAAGTGACAAAGAAAATGTGCTTGCAACTCACAATGAACCCAAAGAAAGTGGGCCCAAAGAATGGAAATAAAATTGTCCATAGAATAGTTAGCTAGTTATAATCAGTAAAAGTAGAACATTATATGCAACAATTATAAAGAGACAAATATCATCATCATCATGTGCCATACCAATAGTCCTGGGAGGTCATGGTTTGCTATCTCCTACTGTCACCAGAGTCCTGGACCAGCTCTGTGTCCTTGTCCCAGTTATGCCAGGTAGCCCAGTCAACTAGATATTGATCTCCTTGTCTTACCTTTGATCTTGTCCCATTATGTGTGCCAGTTGTTACAAAGTTCTCACATGTAATTCTCGCAAATAAATCTCCAAGATCCATCCATCAAGTGCCATGTGGATAAGCGTGGGCGGTCATATTTTGCCATCTCATTCGATCACCAGAGTTGTGTATCAGCTCCGTGTTTCTGTCTTGACCATGCCATGTGGCCAAGCCATCCAGGTATTTACTTCTCGGTCTTCCCCTTGGTCTGTTCCCTTCAATCTTGCCAGTCGTCACCAAGTTCTCCAATTCATTTATTCGCATAACATACCCATAAAATGTTGACTGTCTACGTCTAATGTCTCTAATCAGTTTACGATCTTCATTTGTTTCTTGTAGGACTTGTTCATTGGTTTTTCTGTCTGTCCAGTGGAGATGGCATTTTAGTACCAAGTCAGAAGGAAAATCCCTAGACCAATCTCACGCCAACAGATGCAAGCACTCCCCAGGGCTCAGTTGACCTGCATGTCAAAAGATGCAAGCCCTCCCGAGGGCTTTTGTTGGCCCGAATGTTAATAGATGCAAGCCCTCCCCAGAGCTTTCGTTGGCCCGAATGTTAATAGATGCAAGCCCTCCCCAGGGCTTTTGTTGGCTGAATGTCAATAGATGAAAGCCCTCCCCTGGACTCGAGTGACACAAATGATAATAAATGCAAACTCTCCCCAGGGCTCGATTGACACGAATGTCAACAGATGCAAGTCCTCCTCTGGGCTCAGGCGACCTGAATGCCTGTGTACGTGACTTCAAAACTAAAACTCAGTCTTCCAGAAGATTCACAAACAACAAAAACAACAACAACAACATCAACAACAACAACAACAAGCATCTGATGAAGTCATGCTACCTAAAACATCAATTGCATCCCTGCATGGTGTGTACATGGACTCATGAAATGTTTAGTCAGCTTACTTCTTCATATAGTCCATGCCGTGTGGTGTTGGTGATCATGTCTGTCCGCTGCCTTCTGTCTCGTGTACTGCCAATCTTCTTATAGTCCATGTCGTGTGGCTTTGGAAATCATGTTTGTCCACGACCTCTGTCTCGTGTACTGCCAATCTTCTTATAGTCCATGCCATGTGGCGTTGGTGATCATGTCTGTCCACAACCTCCTGTCTCGTGTACTAGCCAATCTTCTTATAGTCCATGCCATGTGGCGTTGGTGATCACGTCTGTCCACAACCTCCTGTCTCGTGTACTGCCAATCTTCTTATAGTCCATGCCATGTGGCGTTGGTGATCATGTCTGTCCACAACTTCCTGTCTCGAGTACTGCCAATCTTCTTATAGTCCATGCCATGTGGCGTTGGTGATTATGTCTGTCCACAATCTTCTGTCTTCTTTACTGCCAATTATTATTTTATAATGATATTCCTCCATGCCACGATGTCAAACTGTCCAGCATCTTCTCTCTTGGTCTCCCTCTGCCTCACTTCCCCTCCAAATTTCCTGTTGTCATGACATACTCCAGCTTTCCCTTTTTAACAATCCCAGTCCATTGGTACCTTGCCGTCTTGACAGACGATAGTTTGTGCTTTAAAAAGGCATAATAACTTTTACCCATGGTGGTAGCGAATGTGACTGATAAGGCCAATTTGCGCTGTAAATGTTCGTTCACAGTGGATGCATGTGAGCATGTGGTCATTTCCACTATCATGCACCATCTTACGTCTCACCCACTCGGTGTGTGACTTATCTCTCTCCATAGCACAAAGCCTGGGCTAAAATATAGAGAAGGGATGCAGAGGTGTTTCCAAGGCACCAGGGCCGGGTTATATACTGGCCAAGACCTGCTGACACGTCCACGCCGTGCGTCCTGGGAAACAGGTCCCTTCGGGGACCTGGTTAAGATCAGTAGGATCGATGATTCCTCCGAAGCCGGAGAGTATTTTCCTGCATGGCGAGGAACCACCAGTCTGCACACCAATAAGCCAGACATGGGACAACGGATACTCACGCAAACCTCAGGTCCGGTATGACATCACACTGATGTTGGGCAACAGGATGTATTCATCCGACATACAGGACTTCACGCTGGAGTTCAAAGCCAGCGAAAACAAGCAAGCATATAGAGATCATGTGTTGCCCATGCAGCATGATCCCTCTCTCGGCCTGCCTAGTTTACTCCAAAGGAAAGGTAACACCTCTACATCTGGAACAAGACAAGCTGCAAATGCTGCCGGATCAGCAAAGCAATGCTCTAACTGTCCATCTGTCAGAGCTTCGATCCTAGACCAAGGCTTAAGGGCCTGGTCTGCCCTGCCATGACATTTTGTCTTTAGGTTGCATTTCCTCACACCAGGGTAAGGCTTGTACCCTCCGAATTGTGTTCTTCCGTCCGAAGCTGTTGGCACAATGTGGGGTGTTGGGTTTGGTAAGCGCCGCCCAACTTTCGGCGCTAACAGAAAGCAGGTTTTTAACAAGATGCCCAAACAATGTGGACTGTCTTCCTCTGATGCGAGTAACCAGTCCTTTTTGTCACCTTGTTTTTTTTTTCCCACTTCTTTTAAGATATCTTCATTACACTTTCTGTCCATCCAAGATGCTCTTCTATAAAATCAAACCTTCAAATTCCACAAAATTCCTTACTAGTCTGCTAACTACCCATGATCCTCTTCAGTACATCAGGAATTGCTCAACATAGCTCTTGAAGTCTCTTGCTCTCACCTACACTGACACAGATACTTGCAGAGAATACTTCTTATCTTGTGAAAAACTGCTTTTGTGTTGGCTTTCCTAGATTTAATTTCTTTAATCCATCTTCTATCTGCTGTTGTTAAAGTACCCAGATACTTAAGTACTTTGATGGGGCAACTTACCCAAACAGGCAGATCAGGAAACACGCAACCCATGCAAAGGTGCCTGTCTCATAGTAGGTGGCAGAGACGATGTCTGCCCGGCAATGTGGACAAGTGGTGCGCACTGGTGACTCCCTGTACACTTGAACGATTGTGACCGCTGGCTGAGTGATGAAAGTTGTGGTGTTGTTGTAACTAGCCTGCTGCCCACCGTATGCTTGCCCGTAACCAGGTTGGGCTGGGTAAGCGTAACCTGAAGCAGGAACCAAACAGATTTAACTTTCAGTGTAAGCACAAAAATAAATGCACTAAATGGGAAGAAGTATTAGAGCTTCATGATTAGTATACATGTATGCATGTTTTGTGAGTCAAGCCAATGAAACAACATTGTTACTGCCAACACTCTCAATGCCACTCTGTGCATGATTGTGACAATAGCACAGCTGCCACCCTTACACATTACAGTAACTCAGCATTACAGATTACATTAACATTGTATTACACATTACAGTAACACAGCATTACATCAAATTTGTATTACACATTACAGTAACACAGCATTAATTATTACATCAATATTGTATTACACATTAAAGTAAAACAGCATTACAGATTACATAAACATTGTATTACAGATTACAGTAACTCAGCATTACATCAACATTGTTTTACACATTACAAGAACATAGCATTACAGATTACATCCACATTGTATTAAGTATTATAGATTACAGTAACTCAGCATTACATCAACATTGTAATACACATTACAATAACACAGCATTACAGATTACATCATCATTATATTACACATTACACTAACAAGCAAATACAATTTTCTCTGTCTGTTCTTTCTTTTCCACTTTTGCCATTCAGCGTCATGGGGAAGAAATGGCTGATGTTCTAACGCCACTGCCTGTGATGCTTTTCCTTCATTTCCTCCATTGTTTCCTGAGCAGTATTTTTAGAAACAAATAAATTCCCTGCTGGCAAGCTAGACCTATGGTAGGTTATTTACTTATTTGAACACTGTTGTATTTGTTACTACCGCCTTCTGTACTCATTCCGACTTGCAACAACTTTAATATATATATATACACACAATTATCACAATTCTTAAAGTTGCTTCTATTATTGCTATTCTTCTTGTTTTATTATTGTTATTGTTCTTATCTGATAATGTTAGTTAGTTGCATATCCTTTACAGGATGCTGCAATCAACCCCAGCATTTTTTGGTAGTTAGTGATTTCTTGGCAAGTTTATGTTCAGTAATTTACCATTGCTTTCTGAACAACCAGCCCTCATTCCATTGTATGAAAACCAGTGCAAGGCGGTCTTTTTCCAAATCAACCTCAAGTGTGTTTTGAACGAGGTATTGCAAATTGCATTTGTTACCTTTTCGCAACAGCGCCAGCTTGTGCCAACTATCTGATGATACTTTCACTACTAATAATATTAATACTGTTACCATTATTTGAAAACATACCTGGAGTTTGTCCAGGGGTAGTGGCCTGAGTAGGATATACAGCATTTTGGGGTGGGAAATGGGGATCCTTAGAGTTGGGGTAGCCTGAGTATGGGGGTGGGGGTTCTGTTGCTGGTTGTTTTGACATTGTTGCAGTTTACCTGTGAGTAGGATACACATACAATGCATCAGCACAATAAATCAGTGAACAACTCAGTGTCAGGAGTACAGAGAAGTCAGTATCAAGAGTAAAGAAAACTCAGAGCTAGATATGGTGTTTGGTCCATAGCTGTAGACAAATCAGCACTAGATGGGTGATGTGGTCAACGTCGACTGCTCAGAAAATTGTGATACTGATTGTTCCTGTATCACATTCTTCCTGTATCACATTCTTCCTGTGTTATATTCTTCCTGTATCACATTCTTCCTGTGTCAATGACTCCTGTGTCAATTCTTCCTGTATCACATGACTCCTGTGTCACATTCTTGCTGTATCACATAGAGACAAATACTGTACTTTGATCAATTCAAGAGAACAGACACACCTGGTGACAGCTGGAAAGATCAGTGGTAGAATCGGCAGACAGAGAGATGATGCTGGATGGACTAAGATGGTGGCATGGAGGATATGATCACTTCCACTGGTCTATCACACCAAGGCCTGAGATCTGAGCAGATACATGACCGCCTGCGCCAGGTGGTTAGGCACCTCATGATGACAGAATATGTACATACAAGTGCCATCTGATTGGTCCTACTACTTGAGGGAACAATATACCCAGTGCTAAGACACTTCTGTCTGGTCCTACTACTCTAGGGAATTATGCTCCCAGTGCTAAGACACTTCTGTCTGGTCCTACTACTCTAGGGAATTATTGCTCCCAGTGCTAAGATACTTCTGTCTGGTTCTACAACTCTAGGGAACTATGCACCCAGTGTTAAGACACTTCTGTCTGGTCCTACCACTCAAGGGAACTATGCTCCCAGTGCTAAGACACTTCTTGTGTGGTTTACAAAGGAAACGGATCACTTGTCAATGTATCTGGGTGAAGGAAAAACTACACACAAAACCAATATAAACATACTTTACAAAGGTTATAATTAACAATGTAACAATCCTGAACCAATTTATATTTCTTATTGTAATATAGCAGAGATGGGACCTGACTTATAAACCATTTGTAATGTCTTACAGCGGTCGGTGCGCTCCTTGGTCTCTTTAGAGGAGAGATGTTTGCTTTTCCTCTTTATATTTTAATTTTTAATTACTTTTTTTCTAATTTCATGACTCTTATTAGATCTGTTTGTGCTGTTCCTGATGACAGTTATTATGATCAAAACATTGATTTGTTGTGTCGTGGTATAACTTATTTTTATTTTATTGTTTTTTAAATTATTATTATCAGTCATCTGTTCCCCCTGTGTCATTATCTCTCACTTTTTGAACTGTTTTTATTGTCTCTGTAGATTAAATTCATTTGTTCGTTCGTTCGTTCATTCATTCATTCATTCCATTCATTCACTCACTCACTCACTCACTCATTCATTCATTCATTCAGTAGCATGTCCTTTGTGGGAACTCACTCCCATAACAACCTTCCAGAAAACGTCTCGACCACAAGCAAGATGTCCCATGTCCGAAACACCCATCTGGAGATCATCCGCCACATCCTGCACCCATCTTCTCTTTGGCCTTCCTTTTCCTCTCTTCCCAGGCATATATCCCTCCATTATTGTTCTCTCCAAACTTTAATGACATTTCAAGTGCCAAAATATTTCAATTTTCTTTGTTTTATCGTCTTCAGTAGCCAGCCTTGTTCTGTATTCAGAACTTGTCACATGGATGCATTTGTTCTTTTATGCATCTAAGATATTCTTAGAACCTGTCTACAACATTTACATTGTTTAGTTTAGTTTAGTCGATGGATCAACATCACGGCACACGAGTGTAACCCATAAGTGCTCCGTTCTCCTCCTAACTCAAGCGTGAGTCTGGAGAAACTCAGCTCAGTGCACGAACTCCATAGCACTGGCGAGATCCTGAAATACTTTGGGTAGATTTTTAACTCTAAATTTTGCCCGGGCAGTGCCTTTAGGCCGGTCTCTCTGGCTGTGGGGTTACAACACTTTCTCTCTGTAATCCCGTTTATCATGCAGAGTCTCGTAGCGGAGCGAGAGCTGAGGCGGTTCGACCCCCGCTGGTGACTTGCGGGATACTGAGCCGGCCGCTCAGAAAGCAATGGCAAACTACTGAGCGTAATCTTGCCAAGAGATCAACATACAGCTGAAAGATGCTGGTGTTGACAGCTAAGTCCTGTAAAGGATATGCCTAAAGGCACTTTTTTTCGATTTCCAACTGCCAAGGGATTTTTTATGTGCGCAAAAATGCACACGGCTGTCCGATCTCACTACCCAGAGACCAGGGGAAATTTTATTACTAGAAGTCCACGTGAAAAAATTCCTGGTCCTCACCGTGGCCTCACCTCACAACATTTATATTAAAAGGCATTTATGCACTGTTCAGCTTGTTCATTATGTGTCGAGGTCTCCAAGGCATATGTTGCAATAGGAATGATGCATGCTTTTAAAAATCTAATTTTTGTAGGTTTATATGTCCCACACCACAAGTTATTCAGTTGTTTTAGTCTTTCAAGAGCAATAAATATTTGTCTTTTAATTTCTTTAATTGTGTCACCGTTGTTTTTAATTAATGACCCAAGATATTTGAAACTGTCCACCTCCAATTTGTCCTCATTAACATATATTTTTTCCCCATAGTAATTTTATCTTTATGCATTTTCTTTGTTTTTGCTGTTAACATTTAAGTTGTGATTTTCACTATTATTTTGGGTTGAGGTTATTAGTTTTTCTATACCATTCTGTGATGTTGATAGTAATACTGTATCATCAGCATATTGAGTCTCTTATTTCATGACCATCGATATATTTTTGTTGTTGTAAAGTTGCATATCCTTTACAGGCCATTGCAGTCAACATGAGCATTTTACTGCTGTTGTTGATGTCTTGACAAGTTTTACATTACGTTCAGTAGTTTGCCATTGCTTTCTGAATGACCGGCTCCCATACCAACACGTTAAAACAAGCGCGACACAGTCTGCAACCAAATCAGTCACCGCTGTGTTTCAAACATGGGTAAGCAGCATTATGAATCATCACGGATATCGATATATATGTCATCGATATTTAGGGCATCATATTGCTCCTTGGACTTATATCATCGCTGACATTTCTCATTATATTTTCGGCGTATAGGTTAAACAAATAGGGTGACAGCACACATTCCTGATGGACTCCGTGCTTGATGTCAAACCAGTCTGATGTCTCGCCATCTATTCTAACCACTGCTTGTTGGTCTAGATAGAGCAGTTTTATAAGTCGTACTGCATGTGATGCAAAGTAAATTTTCCTCATGATTTCGAAAAGTTTCTGTTGTTGTACACTGTCTAATGCCTTTAAATATTCTATAAAACATGAGAATATTTTTACATTAAATTCTCTACACTTCTTTATTTATTAAAAGCATGTTAAGTATGTTCTGATCAGACCAGTTGTGCTGTATGGCTCTGAAACCTGGAGTACAAGGAAAGGAGACGAAGCCTTGTTAGAAACCTTTGAGAACAAAGTTTTAAGACGCACCTTTGGACCCATTAGGGATACACAAAGTGGAGAGTGAAAAAGAAGGAGTAACAAAGACATTTATGATCTGTTTAAGTCCCCGCTAATCACTGGTATCACGAAGGCTAATAGACTACAATGGCTGGGGCATATAGAAAGAATGGAAGATAATAGGGAAACAAAACTCGCTTACACTCAGGAAATAAATGACCGTAGACCCGGAGATAGACTAAGAAGACAGACTAAGAAGACGGTGGAGAGATAATACATGTACAGACCTACAAGCACTTGGTTTCAACGACTGGCAAGAGAAGGTCCACCAGAGAGACGAATGGAGATGGCTTGTATCTGCAGCAAAGAACCTCAATGGCTCGGAACGCTGAAGAAGAAGATGTTAAGTAATATATATATAGTAGTAAACTAGTATGTTATCTCTTGTTCCTCTACTCTACCTTGTCTAAATCCAGCTTGACCCACGTTAATCTCTACTTCCATTTTCTTATGAAGTCTTCCCATTATGATTTTTAGTAGATTAATTAACTTAGTTATTTAATTATAATAAAATTAATAAATATTAACCAAATAGTTTGCTAGTTTAAGTTTTAAAGTAAGTAAGTATGATGAGAAATCATCTACCTTCTTGAACTTCTTGTAAGAGAACAGCAACCTCTCCGCCTGACCTGTAATGGTAAAGCCGGATGTGAATTAAAGTCACAGCCGCAGGAACAATAAAACTGAAACTGCGTTAACTGATTCACACACAATAAATAACACGGACTTCAAGACTAAGCTAGAGTTAGAGTGTCATGACATAATATCTATTATCTGTAAATAACTGCAGCTTGTCGTCACTTCCTCCTAATGTTGGGGTATCATGGCCTACTATTTCATGTGATCACGAATACGACAATACATCACAAAGATAACACGTATGTAGGTATAGGGAGTGGCGGGAGCTTGAAAGAGCAGCTAGGCTAGATAAGGACCAGGCTGGTTCATTGTTGACATTACCATGGTTACAGTTGATTGCGTGAGTTATCTGCCCTGGTTGCTGGATTAGCTTCCCTCGCTGCCTGAGTACAGTTCTGTACTTCTCGCCTTTCTGAAATTCATTTTATAACGCAAGTAGACCCGCAAATCACGTTTTATGTAGACGTCTGGATTTGTTCTAGTATGTGTTATTAAAATTTAGCTTCCATTATTAATTATACTGCGTAGAGGCGGGGGGATTTATAGGGAGGAAATACGAAAGGGGGGGGGGGGGGTAACGTTCTGAAAATATGGTGAAGGGGTGCACAGGCAAAAAAGGTTGAGAACCACTGTTTCAGACCTCTCCACCGCCTTGCTCAATACCCGGTAATACCGCGTGACGAGGGGTGTAGGTAGGTATCCGGGTAGGTAGGCGGGTATTTAGTCGGGTATGTAGACTGGTAGCTATGTATTTAGGCTGGTAGGTATATAGGTTGTTAGAATGGTATTAGAGCCACAGGTAGACAACGATACAAGTGGGAAAATAACACCAAGAGATGGACGAACATCGGCCTGACAAAATGTACAGTCAAGGCGAGAGACAGACGATGATGGAGATCCATTGCAGCCAACCTTCACTGTGGAGACGGCACCTGATTGATGATGATGATGATGATGATGATGATGATGATATGATGATGATGATGATAGGTATAAGATGGGTAGTTATTTTGCTTCGTTAGTAGGTAGGTAGGTAGGCAGGTTAGCATATTTGACGATCCAGTGGGGCAGCAGTAGTAGTAGTAATATTAGTAGTACTCGTAATAGCAGTAGTAGTAGTAGCAGCAGCAGCAGCAGTAGCAGCAGCAGCAGCAGCAGCAGTAGTAGTAGTAGTAGTAGTAGTAGTAGTAGTAGTAGTAGTAGTAGTAGTAGTAGTAGTAGTAGTAGTAGTAGTAGTAGTAGTAGTAGTAATCTCACTGAAAGCTTTTGGAATTCATCATGACGCCTGGGACGCAGAAGTGTGTCCAAGGCACCAGGGCCAGGTTCTATACAGGCCAAGACCTACTAGTTATTAGCACGTCCTAGCCGTGCGTCCTGGGCAACAGGTCCCTTCGGGGTCCAGGCTAACGTATCTGCCTTATCAGTCATCTTAGAACTCACGGCTCCATACTCTCAACCCCACTGGATGAAATGAATGGTCATCATCATTCTTGATGGACAAACAGCAATAGTAGTAGCAGCCGCAGCATCGGCAGTAGAAGCAATGTGTTCTCTTGCTAATGTTGGGAGTTGGGTCCTCTGTTGATTGTCAGTGCCCACTGTGTGAATGATCGAATGTCATCTACAGATTGGCTGTATCCACTGTGTGACTGATCGAATGTCATCGACAGATTGGCTGTACCGACCGTGTGACTGATCAAATGTCATCTATAAATTGGCTGTACCGACCGTGTGACTGATCGAATGTCATCTACAGATTGGCTGTACCGACTGTGTGACTGATCGAATGCCATCTACAGATTTTATGTACCCACTGTATGATTGATCTAATGTCATCTACAGATTGGCTGTACCCACCGTTTGACTGATCGAATGTCATCTACAGATTGGCTGTACCGACCGTGTGACTGATCGAATGTCATCTACAGATTGGCTGTACCGACTGTGTAACTGATCGAATGTCATCTAGAGATAATCTGAGAGGCCATTTGTACTTGATGTTGACACGTGTGTTTGTAGAGTCCCTGTGGTTATTGAGGGCCGTGTATTGGTCATCTATGTGTCTTGATGTGCGTGCATCGGTCATCTGTGTGTCTTGATGTGCGTGTAATAGTCATCTGTGTGTCTTGATGTGCGTGTAATAGTCATATGTGTGTCTTGATGTGCGTGTATTAGTCATATTTGTGTCTTGATGTGCGTGTAATAGTCATATGTGTGTCTTGATGTGCGTGTATTAGTCATATGTGTGTCTTGATGTGCGTGTAATAGTCATATGTGTGTCTTGATGTGCGTGTATTAGTCATATTTGTGTCTTGATGTGCGTGTAATAGTCATATGTGTGTCTTGATGTGCGTGTATTAGTCATATTTGTGTCTTGATGTGCGTGTATTGGTCATCTGTGTGTCTTGATGTGCGTGTTTTTGTCATCTGTGAGTCTTGAGACCGTGTCCATCGCTTCCCCCCCCCCCTCCCCGCCCCTCACGGTAGCACAAGTGAACAGTCAAATTATGCTGACGTCATATCTCAGGTGCTTGGTAGAATCAGCGGGGAAAGAAGACCCTGTTGAGCTTGACTCTAGTCCGACTTTGTGAAGACACATGAAGGGTGTAGCATAGGTGGGAGCGCAAGCGCAATTGAAATACCACTACTTTTATCGTTTCTTTACTTATCTCTCGGTAGAGATTTGTTCGCAGCAGACGAGCATAATCTCCGGCGGGCCTATTCTCGCTGGTCGCGAGATCCGCACAGTGGAAGTAAGTGAGATTTGCTTGCAAATAGACAGGCAATATCCCCTGCGGTAGCTATAGCGGGCCTATTCCCGCTGGTCGCGGGGACCGCTATAAGTCAGGCGGGGAGTCTGACGTTAGTGCACGCTTTACACAGGTCCGGACACTTGTGTTGACAGATGTGCGCGTCCTCATGGTCCGGGCTCGTACAGGGCCCTCACCTGTGGGACATGGCTGAACGCCTCTAAGCCGGGTCCCTTGGGTGTCAGGGTCTGGCCATAACTTGCCACCGGCTTGTGGTGGTGAGGTCTCGGTGGATTGACGCTGAGCCGCCAGCGTCTGCAGCCTACCTTGTGCCAGACGTATTGGTTACCCATTCCTCTGGAATACACAAGACTAGACCGAGGGAGGGATCATGTCGTTTGGGCATCACATGATCTCGGAAGCTCTGCCCAGACATTGTGATGGAATATTGGCCACATTCCACTCACATACTTTGGTCTGTCAAGACTGCAAGGTGTCTACTACATATCTCAGGTGCCTGCACTAACTATTTCAAATGCCTTGAGTGCAAGAATCGAGCGGCCACCGTGTCTCCTTTCTGTTAGCTCCGGGTTCAAACAGAAACCTGATAAGCCTAGCGACGACCCATTTTGTTCTTATTGTAAACTCCAAACTAGGCATGCACTGTTCGCTGGATGATTAACTCATTGGGTCCCGGCAAATTATTAAAATATATATGTTGTTGTTATTTACTTGAATGCCCTATCGCCTGTTATTTTAACGCATCCCACTTCAGCAGTTTTTGCAGAGATGAGAACTAACATCGTCATAACAACTATAGATTTTTGGAAGATGGAAAGTACACAAACCAATAGTCAGCTATCAGTCGCAGTGAGATAGTGTTCAAGTGCTATCTAGAATCAATACTGTTTTTTTTTTTTTTTTGGTATATCTCTTACAGGCCGTTGCAGTCAATATTAGCATTTTTTCAGCTGCTGTTGATGTACTAGGCAAGATTACGCTCAGTAGTTTGCCATTGCTTTCTTAGCGGCAGGCTCACATACCCCTAAGTTACCAACGCGGCGAGAACCGCCACCGATTATCGCGCAGGTTACGTTACTCACGAGAATATACGGGATTACGGAAAAAGTCGTTAACCCCCAAGATAATAATCAGAGAAACTGGAGGTAGTCAGTCAGTGAGTCAGTCAGCCAGCCAGCCAGCCAGCCAGCCAGCCAGCTAGCCAACCAGCCAGCCAACCAGTTAGTTAGTTAGTTAGTTAGTTAGTTAGTTAGTTAGTTAGTTAGTTAGTTAGTTAGTTATTACTCCATACCATAAGTATTCAGATCAATATCTCCCTCCCCCTAGAGTCGAAACGTCGTTTGTTGCGTCATAGAATACTTATTTTTATTTTATTATGTTATTATTATATATATTTTTGGGATATTCTCTTTTTCGGGATGTTCACTCTATGATTCATTCTCACCTTTATGGAGTCCGTTGTAAGGTATGTACACTGTGTCCGTATCTAGTATGTCTCATCTTTTCGAGGAGCCGCACTTGCCTGTTTGTATTTCCCAAGTTGGGATAGTTGTCACCGGATCATGGACGTCAACGCGTTAGCCATGTTGTTACGAAATGTAGCCATATCATAACATATATTGAAAACAACAAGCCGCCATAAAGACTGATAATAAAGTATGTCAATATTAGCCTATCAAGAGATGTGTGCGACAGGGATGTGTAATGCCTCCAGATCTTTTTCCCTATACAGTGAAAATATATTTTAGAAATATCGAAGATATGAGAGAATACTATGGACAGACAGAAAAACCAACCACCAAGTCCTAAAAGAAACAAATAAAAATCGTAAACTGATTAGAGAAATTAGACGTAGACAGTCACAGTTTTTTGTTCACGTTATGAGAAAAAATAAATTGAATAACTTGGTGACAACTGGCAAGATCGATGGGAAGCGAACAAGGGAAATGCAGAGAAGTAAATACCTGAAGGCTTGGCCACAAGGCATGGTCGATAGATGAACACTGAACTGATCCGCGACTCTGGTGATAGAGTGAGATGGCGAAACATAACCGCCCACGCTTATCGGCAGAGCACATGATGATAATATGAAACGAATCACTATTGGGGGACATATAATCAATAACATTAGATATGCAAATGATGCAGTATTGATTGTAGACAATGAACAGGATCTGTAACATTTAGTAGATAGGGTTATTGTACACAGTGAACAGCTAGGGTTAGAATTAAATTGTAAGAGGACACAGATGAGGAGCCGCTGGCCGAGTAGCTAGAATGCCGGATTCTCCTTCGGGAGACCCGAGTTCGAATCCTCGGTGTGTGGAGTTTTTTTTTTTTCTGTTGGGGGCAAAAAGGAAACACTAACCTACACAGTTCACGGCGACTGCACTAGCCAGGCGGCCTTAATTTCTCAGTGTCAAGCCCTCTCTGCCATACACCGTAAGGTACTATATTGGCAGTAAATGACAGTTGACAGTAAATGACAGATGACACAGATTGTGGTCGTCTCCAAGAAGAAAGAAATACCTCAAATAAATGGCAATATTCTTAAACAGGTGAATCTATACAACTACTCGGAACAGTCATAACATCTGATGGGAGGTGCCTTGAAGAGATGAGAACAAGAATTACTATGGCAAAGGCAGCCTTTTGCAAGATAAACAGTTTACTGACCTACAGAAAGATGTCAACTGCAACGAGAAAAAGAGTGTTGAACTAATACATAGAACCTGTTTTTTGTATGGATTGAAACGTGGACAATGATCAGACAAGCCAAAAAACATCTAATGACAGTGAAAATGTGGTGTCTGAGGTAAGTGCAAAGAATGTTATGAACAGACAGAAAAAAAAAGCAATAAGCAAGTTCTACAAGAAGCAAATGAAAACCTTAAAATGTTTTTAAAACTTGGATGTAGACAGTCAAAATGTTTTAGGCACGTTATGAAAAGAAATAAACCAGAGAACTTGGAAACAAGTAGCAAGATTGAGGAGGAAAGAACAAGGGGAAGGCAGAGAAGTAAATGCCTGGATAGCTTGGCCACATGGCATGATCAGGACAAGAATACAGAGTTGATGCACGTCTCTGGTGATCGTGTGAGATGGCGAAACATGACCGCCCACGCTTACCAGCTAGGCACATGATATTGACACGGCTGTTGATTCTTATAGCTGCTGTTTTCGGCTAGTATATTCTCTGTATTATTACATTGGCACCTTGCCGTCTTGACAGACGATAGTTTGTTACATTGTGCTTCAAGAAGGCCTTACTACAGCACATGGCATTAGCGAATATGACCGATGAGGCCAATTCGCGCTGTAGAAGTGTAGATGTTCGTCCACAATGGATGCATGTGAACACATCGTAACTTTCACCATTACGCACCATCTTACGTCAAAAGCGCTCAGTCTGTGACCTATCTGCAATCATTTTCTCCTTTGCCTTTATTCCTTTTCTATTTGCCCTCCATGCAAGAAGTTCGGCGGCGACTTGCTCCCAGTGTGCATTATCAATGCCTGTATCAATCATGTCCCGCTTACAGACATCTTTGTATCGTAGTAGAGGCCGACCCTGAGATCTCCTACCCATCTTCCTCTTCTTCTTCTTTCGTTCGCTTGAAATATGTATATAACTGCAATGTTGTATCTTGTATGAATTTAACTGTCTTCTTTAGTTCACACAGCGGTCCATAGAGTTTATCTTCCACTGTCGTCTCTCTAGGCCAGAAGGTTTGCCTAGATATGTTATAGTATAGCCAGCTGTTCTATTCTCTTGTCCCCTGGCTCCACAGGACATCTGAGAAGGACCTCCAGTAGTTGGGGTTGGACGCTTTCGGGACAAAGGGCCCGGCACTGCACCTGCCTGGGGGACCAGAGCAGGGCGAGCACCATAACATTTAGCAGTAGTCGAGATATTGCATTTTGCGTAAGTGAAAGCATCCTGATTTCTGTGGTGCGTCACTGGCTGGTTGCCTCCGTCCTCAGCACCTTTCCTTTGCTAGAGCAGACTGGTCTCACTCGAGGTTAGATGTGTACGCACGTACACTCGTGTCTGCGCATGCATGTACGTGCATACACATTTAGAGCATACTGGTTATTTTTCGGCGCCAGAAACTCGCCGTCGCCCCTTCTCCTGTTAGTAAAAACAGTTCCGCCACGTGGACTTTTGCTGCAGAGGTTATGTATTCACGGGCCATTGGAGTATTTAAGCAATATTGGGCGTTCACCCCAACACTGCACCCCGGCTACATACAGCAACATTTTGGAACCTCTTACCCATCTGTAATTCACCAAAAAAGATATCCTTTTGTATTATACCATCATCCATCCTCCTAAAATGTCCTATCCATCTAAGTCTACGAAGACTGAGCATGGAACAAACCGTTACACAACCTGATCTTTCTAATACTTCAGTATTTGTGATTTTGTCTAGCCATTTAATACCAAGTATTCTTCGCAGACACCGCATATCAAAGCTGTTTAAACGATTCTCTTGGTGTGAGTAAGCTGACCTGGCTTCACTGCCATAAAGACAAGAAGAGTACCAAGGACACAGGCTTGACAGACAAGAACTTTTGTTTTGGCAGTAAGCTTACTGTTCTCCCAGACTCTTTTTTTTTTTTTTAAACTGTTCATTGTTGTTGCTGCCTTACCAATCCTGATGTTGATTTCCTGATCTAGGGATAATTTGCATTTTACCTCTGATCCTAGATATGTAAAATGGTCTACTATCTCCAATTCGTCGACGTCAATAAAGATTGATGGGACCCCATGTTCATTTTTCACATAATCTGTGTCTTCATTTTATTAATTGTTAAACCAAATTCAGAACAAGCATTGGAGAATGCACATAGTAGACGTTGTAATTCTTCCTCAGAGTGGATCGTAATTGCAGCATCATCTGCAAACAACAACTCTCTGATGAGTACCCTCCTAATTTTGGTCTTGGCCTTCAATCTCTGAGCATCGTAGAGGTCGCCATCTGAGCGTGAGTGAATGTATATATCACCATCCTGATCACAAAATTTGAAAATGGCGGTGAAAACAGGCACCAAAGTCTCACTCTTGTTCTTATTTCGAATGTTTCTGATAGTTTTCCTTAGTGGAGAACTCTTGCCTCATGTATCTATATGTTGCCTGTATTGCCTTTATTAAGTGAATGATGTTCTGTGGTATTCTATAATGCCTCATCAATTTCCAAACATATTCCCTACCAACGCTATCCATTATTATCAAAGGCTTTTTATAGTCCACAAGTTATTCACTGCAGTACTACTTTTTTTTTTTTTAAATTGGCGTTGACTACATCTAGGCCAGAGGTTCCCAAACCACGGCCCGCGGGCCACTTATGGCCCGCCAGCTGCCAGACAGTGGCACATACGGCCTCGAGCAGTCATTGTCCGCAATGACCGTTATAAAAAACAAGCAACGTTCCAGACTCACCGATAGTAACCTAGCTGCGCTTATGACTTTGGGCACGACAGATTTGTGCCCAGATATTGATAAACTTGCATGTGAACTTAAGTAATTGGTTATGAAGAACAGTTACAATTGTAAATTAATTACATTAATAGCGATTTTCGAAACTGATTTAAAATTTAAGTTAAGAATGATATTGCATGGCTTTTATAATTTTATAACATTGTGGCCCGCTTAACTACCGAAAATAGCAGATATGGCCCTCTGCTTGAAAAGCTTGGGAACTACTGATCTAGGGCACTATGTAGCTCTGACAATTGAAAGCTTATAAAATTAACTTTGGTTTAGTCAGAAATACAACCTGAAAAATAAGAAACATGGCAATAAATGTTCCCATTTGTGTGTTTAAAAATGGAAGACATTACGAAATGTTCAAAGAAATGAAATTATTGACAAGAAATGTTCAACCTCAATTAAATGTTATCTGTGACAAGTTGGGAAATACCCTAACTGAATCTAGACACATTCTAGAAAGATGGAAGGAATACTGCAGTGGAATGTATGATATGAATGACTGTGGGGATATGAATGAGATACACGAACCAATGACAGCAGAGACAGAACCTGAACCTTCATTAGATGAAATTGTATGGGCAATAAAAAACCTGAAGAATGGTAAATAACCTGGCTGTTATGAGATACCAGCTGAACTAATTAAAGCGGGAGGAAAATAAAGCATACACATCTATCACGTATTATGTAAAAAGATATGGAAATATGGTATATGGCCAAAATATTGGAATAGAAATATCTTCATTCCAATACCAACAACGGGCAACCTGGAATTATGCACCAACTATAGAACTGTTGCCCCGATCAGTCATGCAAGTAAAATTCCACTCTAAAAATTATAATGGGAAGACTTCGTAAGAAAATGGAAGAAGAGACTCGTGGTTCAAGCTGTATTAAGACAAAGAAGTGGAACAAGAGATCACATACTGAACATGCGTTTAATAATAGAGAAATGTAGGGAATTTAATGTAAACCTATTCTCATGTTTTGTGAATTATTCAAAGGCGCTTGACTGTGTACAACACCAGAAACTTTTGGAAATCATGAGGAAAATGGGCATTCCATCACATGTAGTACAACTCATCAAAATGCTCTATCCAGACCAACAAGCAGCGGTTAGAATAGATGGCGAGACATCAGATTGGTTTGATATCAAGCAAAGAGGGCTGTGTGCTGTCCCCCTATTTGTTTAACACGCACGCCGAAAATATAATTAGAAAGGTCAGAGATAATGTAACCAAGGAGCAATATGATGCCCTTAATACCGTTGATCATGACACACCAGAGATTCGATATGCTGATGATAGTTTTACTATCCACATCACATAATGGTATAGAACAACTAATAACCTCAACCCAAAAGAATAGTTAGTTAGTTAGTTAGTCGACAGATCATCCTCGTTGCACATCGAACCATTCAGTCCATAAGTGCTCGGATCCCCTCAGCAAATCCCGCAGCGTATAGCGGCTAATGACGCCAGTTCTGTGTTGGTTTATCAATCTTCTTTGGCTTCCTGCGTAGTGTTCTTGTTTGGCCACCCCTCTTTTAATTTGCTGCTCCTGCAGTCTGGCCATTGTTGTAGATTCACAGTCATCACTTGGTTCTCGCAAAAGTCTCACTTCTCGTAGAGCACTCAGAATGTCAGCCTGGTCCATGGCGCGTCCGCCCTCCACAGTAGCCTCACCTGCGAGCTTGTCAGCCCGCTCATTTCCTTGTACTCCCGCATGCCCTGGCACGAAGATGAAACTAATCTTTGCCAGCCGAGACCGCTTCAGAGGCAGCAACCATTCTCTTCGGATCGACCCCTCCTCTATCCTCTTGATCATGTTCATTGAGTCGCTAAGGAAACAAGCCCTAGTGAATCTCTGTGTCTCGAGCCATGTTATTGATTTACTTACTGCCATGACTTCCATGGTCAGGCTACTTGTGGTTTCAGTGAAAGCACCAGAGTCCTCCTTCACAATTCTCCCTCCGGCCCGAGCTGTAAAGGCCCATGAGCTTCTCACATGTCGGACGACCGACCCATCTGTGTAGATGACCGCGTCACCGTCTAGCGAATTCTCGAAAATCAACGCTTGTACTTCAGCCTCAACAGCAGCCGGATTTTCTTGTCTGCATTTTCTATCTAGTTGGATGCAAACTGAAAAGGATGTGCAGAAGTCTGTTGGCACTTGCACCCACTCCTCGCCAGGTTCTAAGTCCTCAAGTGAACACACCTGTTGAAGAATGTCTTCGGCTTGACCCATCCACGACCGTCCTCTTTTTAACCTGCTGCCCTTCACCTTCCTAATTTCACTATGCAGTGGATGTTGTGTGTTTACGTTAACTCTGAGGTAGGCGCGTGCCCTGCAAACTTGTATTCTCTCTTCAATGGTTGGAAAATCAAGAAGGTAGCGCATCGCCCTGCATGCTGTATCTCTTGTACATCCAAGAATAATGCGCATAGCTTCATTCTGTATCCTTTCCATCCTTTCTATCGGCTTATGGCTGAGAGTCAGGATTGCCATTGCATACTCCAAAACAGACATGACCAGCCCCTCGTACAGAAGACATAGATGGCGCTGCTCACAGTTTGCTGCCGCCATCACCCGCATCGCTGCCAAACCCCGCTTGGCCTTTGTTATCACCTGGTCTATATGCACATTATAAGCAAGGCTTCGATCAAACCGTATCCCCAGGTAATTCATTGCCTGCGTTCTTTCCACCGTCTCTGAACACAGAATACAGTTGGTGTTGGATTGTTGACAATATGATTATTCAACGAGAACCAAGTCACTGTTGCCTTTGTTGGGTTGACCATTGCCCCAGCTTCATCACACCAAGTACTTATGCGATTGAGTTCGGTTTGTAGTTCCACAGCAACCTCCTCTCTATCCTTACCCTGACGATACACTAAAACATCATCGGCATACGACAATGTCCTGCCAGGTCCAGTGATCTGCTCACTGGTGATTCTCACTGTGTAGGCGTTGAACAGTACCGGAGATAATGGTGATCCCTGTGGTAGGCCAGGATATATTGTTGTTGGTTCCGAAGTCTAACTGCCACATCTAAAAACTACTTTCCGTTGGAAGCGGGCTGCAGCGATCCAACTAAGGAGGAATGGACTTACGTTTAGTTCAAGAAGCTGAAACATAGAATAATGAAGAATAGTGAAAACCACAACTTATATCTTAAGATAAAATTACTATGAAGAAAGAAATATATGTTAATGAGGACAAATTGGAGGTGTTAGAAAACTTCGAATATCTTGGGTCATTAATTACCAACAGTGGTGGCACAATGAAAGACATTAAACGACGACTATCAATTGCTCTTCAAAGACTAAAACAACTGAATACATTGTGGAGAGGGATTGATACTTCAAAAATTAAGAGCATGCATCTTTCCCGTTGAAAAATACGCCTGTGAGACCTGGACTCTTTCTAAACCAGCTGAACAGCGCATACATGCCTTTGTATATAAATGTTGTAGACATGTTGTTGTTGTTGTTTTTATTTTTTTTGCGCTCTCTCGCTTTAAACTCAAGCGTAGTCCATAATACTATTTATAGCAGTGATGGACTGAATTTTGCGTGTGAGTTAACTTTCTCTATTAAGTGTCCCTCGCCATCAGACGAACCCACTCCGACTTCAGAGGTACTTGTAATTAACGTCCCCAAGACAAGGACGTCAGGTCAACATTTTAGTCCAGCGTAGGAGTTGAATCGCTTACCTCGGCATCAGCACAACGGAGGTAGACGGGGGTCTAAAAATATTTTGGATAAAGAAAAGAACAAATGCATCCATACTTCAAGAGCTGAATATTGAAGAAAGTTGGCTACTAAAGACGATAAAACAAAGAAAACTTAAATATTTTGGTCACTTGAAACGCCACAAAAGTTTGGAGAGAACAATAATGGAAGGGTATATGCCTGGGGAAAAGAGGAAGAGGAAGGCCAAAGAGAAGATGGGTGCAGGATGCGGCGGATGATCTCCAAATGGGTGTATCGGACGCGGGACATCTTGGTTATGACAGAGAAGTTTTCCGGAAGGTAGTTATGGGAGCGAGGTTCTACAAAAGACATGCTACTGAATGAATGGTAGGTCAATGAACTGGTGTGTGGACGTCCTGCCTGAGGTAGTCCCCTGGTTTTTTCCGTTGTGAGTGGTTAACTCCCGGCTCATTTTAATCTTCTTCTGGAAAGTTCGATTTCGTTATTTATAAATAACTTTCTATTATTATTATTAATTCTTATTATACTATTGTTATTCTTCCCAGTAAAATTTCCTTAAAGTTGTATCACAATTGTTACTTATGTAAGAAAGGTTAGACTGTAAATTTCATCTAAAACATCTTTTATAAGCAAATATTGATGTTTGTATTTACCTAGCTGTACTCGGAGTGTGTCACCAGCGCATCGATACCGCCCATGCAGCACAGGTCGGGTCACGTGTTATTGTTGTTCTAACAGACGACGGGACTCAGTTCTTGTAGCAGATTCTGCCAACAAGTCAGTGAACTGCCGCTCTAACCTCCTCTGTCATCTGTGTGAGTGTTTCATTTCTCATCTTTAGCTCAACACTTGACCAGCCTGAATATTACCGTCATAAATAGTGACGGAACTTAAACAATAGTCATTAGAAAGTTGTAGAAGACCACAGTCCTCCTAGACAATGACCGCCATTTTATTGCAATGATAATTGATGTTGTGAGATTATCATTAAATCCTGTTAATTATGGCGATAATTATGTTTATATTGTAGGAGATTATGTAACATTTCAAATGTTTGTAGTTGTCCTATTTATGATGTAGTCTTTGTGTTGTATTAAACTGAACTAGGAAGTTGTTTACAATCATGGAACTGTTTGACAGAAAATTCTCAACTGTTCCAGCAGACCGGGTACGGGTAGGATGGTCCCCACCCTTAATTATTAACGAGGTTGTTCAACTGGTTCTCTCCAGATAGTTATTTTAGTAATAGTGTAAACGGACTTATTACAATTAGTAATACATGTATAGTTTACACATAAATTACAGTGGTAGACTTTATTGTTAGGGTTCAGTGGTCCTATGATTCATGTGTTGTTATATTGCTTATTTACTAGTATTACTAGTAGTAATAATAATAATTGCAGGTTCGATCATGATTTTCAAATTAATTGAGTATTTACTAATGAGACCACCACAGATAGATAGGGCTTGAAAAACCAAATCTAATGGTACCTCAATGATGCTTGTATTTCAATTCTATACGAAGATATTCACATTTGAGTGTCGGTGTCTCCGACAAAAAAATTCTCTTAATTCCCGTAGCTCTCCTGATCTCCGCTGCCAGTCCATGTGAGATTGTCTCAAACAGGTCATAGAGGGATATGAAAACTGACTTTAAAAATATGTTCCTTCATGATAAAAAAATTGTAAAAGTATTTTTTTTTTGCATATCCTTTACAGGACATCGCTGTCAACATCAGCATCTTTCAGCTGATTGTTGATTTCTTGGCAAGATTACGCTCAGTAGTTTGTCATTGCTTTCTGATCAACCGGCTTACATGCCTCGTAAGTTACCAACGTGAAGAGAACCGCTACCGCATCTCTCGCATGTCACATTACTCACAAGAGTATACAGGATTACGGAGAAAGTCGTGTAACCCCTAGACCTGGGAGATAAAAATACAAATAAATTATTAATAATCTTTAAACTTGTATTCTCTTTAACTTTACTAGTTCTTTTTCTTCTTCTTCTTCTTTCGTTCGCTTGAAATATGTCTATAACTGCAATGTTGTCTCTTGTATGAATTTAACTGTCTTTTTCAGTTCACACAGCGGTCCATAGAGTTTATCTTCCACTGTTGTCTCTCTAGGCCAGAAGATTCACCTGGATATGTTGTAGTTTGGGCAATCCTGGAGTATGTGGTCTGCTGCCTGAGACGCCAAACCACATGGCTGAGTCACCAATCTTGAATTTTGTATACATGTGGTTGCGTAATCTATTGTGTCCTGTTCTGAGGCGCAGAATAATGACTTGTTCTGTTCTGTCCATTACGTGGTAGTCGTCTTGAGCAGGTATTGGTGGCTTTCTGACTGATTTGATCATTCTTTTCTTTTGGTGGTATGTAAGGGCACATCAGACTGTTCTTATTTTGCTCCTTCCTTAGCCAGTCGATCAGCTCTGTTGTTTCCGGGTATTCCACAGTGGAATGGTATCCATTGTATGGTGACCTTATGCTGACTGCTAAGTTCAGAAAGTAGTGTCCTTAGTACTGGCAATTTCCCAGACAGGAGCGCCTCGAGTACTGATTTTGCATCTGTCAATATCACCACAGGTTGTGTACCATTGCTGGTGTTTAGTCATTTCTCTGTGGCTGTCTTGATTGCCTCAATTTCAGCATCGTAGTTATGGCAGTACTTCCCTGTCGGTACTCTGGCCTATTCTATGTACAACTTTAGGAGTTAAAATTGCATGTTTTGAGGTTAGTCCGATCGATATTCATGTTGGCCACCATCTTGGCTTTCCATTCACAGACCAAACAACATATCCGCAGAAATAAATTTCTACGACGTATAAAGCAATATAGGCGATGAAACTCCAGATATATGTAAAAATGGGTGCAGAATTTGAATATCCATCTAAAAATACTTTAAAATTAAATAATCTCTAGAAAATAAAATTATTTATGTTTTGCCAAATAATTAAATGTATTTAAAAGTCACGATAATTTCAACCAATCGTTATGCTTAGAATGTTAGACTAACCTTTTCTGCAGAACCTAAGATGGCGTCTGTTATTGTCACATGATATTTGAATGAATGACATCGAAAGCATGAATGGTCTTTACATAGCCAGTTTTGGGGACACAGTGTATCATTCCAGGTTGGCGCGGTAAATCATATCCGGTTTCAAATCGGGTCGCGGCACTACTAGCATACCTAATAATAATTAATAGTAGTACTAGTACTACATACTAGTAGTATATCATTAAATTTACTACAAGAGGTTTGGTAATGTTTTACAAATTTGGTTTTTACTCATAATTAAATTTAGTGTGTGCTGTTGAGTCACTTGGGTAAGTATTAATTTATAAGAAAACAGATGTTCATACCCAAAAGGAAAGAATTAAATGTAACACCCACGTAAATAGGAACATTCTTACATTGGTACAGCTGTCTTGAAACAGTCTTGACACCTGATAGAGGGTGGAGCTTAAGGTTTAAACAGATTTTCATTATCATCAAGAGCCCTGCCAGCTGGCCTAGGCATTCATGACTCTCCACAGATCTCGGCCTTTGGTGTTCTGGATCAACTCTGCTGCTGATATTCCTCCATGCCACCGTCTCTATCCATCCAGCATCATTTCTCATGGTCTGCCTCTACCTCTCTTTCCCTCAATCTGTCCCATTGTCATGATGTTCTCCAATGCCTCTCTTCTCACCACATGACCAAAGAAAGCTGTTTGTCTCTTTCTTATTGTTGTGTATAATGTTCTAGTTTCATTAGCCTCTTTCAGGTAGTTGTTACTAGTTACTCAGGCAGTCCAAGGAATTTGCAACATTTGTCTCAGGAACCACATCTCTGTTGCCTCCAAGTTCTTCCTAATGTTTATTTACATTACAACATTCATGCCATACAGAAAAACAGGTTCTATATAGCATTTCAGCACTCCCTGCCAGACGAGGTGTCCTAAGACAGCCATTAACATCACAGACTGCCTCTGATATGTGATTATTCATGAAGTATTGGGAAAATAATGAGGTGGTTTCCTCTTGTCTTCCACATCCATATGGTAGTCTTTTACCTCTGCCTTTGACAGCCATTTCTGACTGTCAGGACAAGTGCATGCCCTGCTCTGCTCAGCTGCAGAGTTGTCCACTTATCCCGGTGGATACTCGGTCCCCAGGGCTATATTTGCCACACCTTGGTGTGTTTCCCATCCTCTACCACTGGGAGATGCAGTTGGGATTTTTCCTTCCTGAAGTTATGGTCTATGATGGCTTGTATTAAAATGACGTGATAAAGACAATAATTATTAATAGTGGTACATGAAAAGATGAAAAGTTTAATAAAAGATTATAATTCTACTGGCAGTATGATTATATTCTGGTGATGATTGAAAAGATGATTACCTATAGCTGTATAGTAGAATGTATATCATTAGAATGTATATCAGTAGGACAATTTGCTCATGAATTTTCCTTCATTGTTCTTGTCTACTTAATAATTTTCCTTCATTGTTCTTGTCCACTTTATAATTTTCCTTCATTGTTCTTGTCCACTTAATAATTTTCCTTCATTGGTCTTGTGTCTGCAGAATGGCATCGGGTCCACCACCTCCCTACCCAGGCACCGAGGACACAAAAGGTTTGTTTCCCTTATCAACACGTGGCTTGTCACTCGTAGATGATTGGCACCCGTATGTTTAATTCATCCATAGTTATCTATATGACTATCTTCATTTATGGATTACTAGTATCCGTTAGTGCTTCCATCCATAATGTATTAAGTAGTAGTATTTTTATCCATTGCTTATGTCCAGTATAAACATTTCTATGCAAATATAATAATCCCATAAATGATCCACCTAAAGTGTATTGGGAACCACAGTAGCATAATGGCTATACACTAACCTGCCAGCATGGGTTCAAATCTGCACTGGAGTTAAAAGTTAATTGCATATACTTTACAGGACGTCGCTGCAGTCCCTGGCAGTTTTTGGCTGTTTGTGATTTTTTGGCAAGTTTACTTTCAGTAATTTGCCATTGCTTTCTGAACGACCGGCACTTATAACATTGCATAGAAACCAACACAAGACATCTGCTTTTAAATCGCCCACAGCTGTGTTTCAAATGTGGAATGCAAGATTACGAATTGGATTTGTAAGCCCTTGGCAGGCCGACCCAGCCCACAACAGTTAGCAAGACATGACTGGGGACATAAAGGAGGTCAGCCTGGTACTGACCACACCAGCCACCTGTTGCCAGGTGATCTATACAATAATGGCAGCCACGGTAGCGTGGAGGCTAGACCCTCGCCTGCAAGTACCTGTGCATGGGGTTCCATCCGCAGTGGGGCAGTTTCAAAGTTTTAACATGGACCTGGCCTGCCTGGTTGACCCAGCCTAAAATATGTACCAAGAAATGTCTTGAAAAGTACAAGATGTTGGCGAAATACTGGTGACATGAACCACCGAGTGCCGTGTGGTCTATGCAAATATGGGCCTAGTTCTATAAGCCAGATGTGCCATTGGCATGTACAAGTGACCTTGGTTTTACTGACCAGATGCCCATGCCTCTTAGGGCTTGACAGGGGTCGTTGGCACGCTCGTATACATGTATTGTCTGTGATCAGATCATCCTGAGATACTTGTGGTAGTACAGAAGAATGAAGACTCCAGTGTTGATTTTACTCCTGAGTCTTTGTGTGATTGTTTCATCAATATAGCCCCACCTAGGGTGGTAGTACGGAAGAATTAAGATTCCAGTGTTGATTTTACTCCTTATTGTTCATGTGATTGTTTCATCAATAACTGTCTATTCTTCTACATATCCCTCATGACAATTCCTTCTGAGACAAATTGACAGAATATTCTGAAAACTGGTACCCATTTTTATGACACTGTTGACCACAGTGCTGTGCTGGTCACACAAATTTATCTTGTCATTGTGTTGACCCCAGGGCTGTGCTGGTCACACAAATGTATCCTGACACTGTATCAACCACAGGGCTGTGCTAGTCACACAAATGTATACTGACATGGTGTCGACCCCAGGGCTGAGCTGGTCACACAAAATGTATCCTGACACTATCAACCCCAGGGCTGTGCTGGTCACACAAATGTATCCTGACACTGTATCAACCACAGGGCTGTGCTGGTCACACAAATGTATCCTGTCTCTGTCGGAAATTATTCTTTCATTGCTATAGCATGTTTTAGTGGCATCCTAATTGCTGTGCTGCACCTCCTGACTGGTTTCCTCCATCTTCAGCACCTTTCATTTGCTAGGGTAGACTGGTCTTATTTGAGTTTTTATATATATATATGTATATGTTTGTATATACATACACATCTAGAGCAGTCTGGTTTTATGGCACCAGAGACTCGCCATCACCCCTTCTGTTAGTTAAAACATTTCTGCTATGTGAAGACCAGGAGTTGGACTTTTACTGCCAGAGGGTAATGCAGGGGAATGCACAAGCCACTAGGGTATTTTGCAAGGTTGGGCGCTCTCCCTCAGCTCTGCTGCCTCAGCTATAACAGCATTTTGAAACCTCTGGGGATTGAACCCGGAGACTGACGTTGGAGGCAATTATATGTTCATCTGAGTTAAAATGACATAATAACAAGTCTTCATTTAGTTGTTTCCCTCTCTTGTGAGTTTGTGTTTCATCCTCATCTGGTTTCATCCTTTCCAATTTATTTCTTTTGCACAGAAAGTCAGGCGTTTGGTTATGGTGCTCCTCAACAACCTCAAGCTGGTTACCCTACACAGCCTGGTTACCCTACACAGCCTGGCTACCCTACACAACCTGGCTACCCCCCATCCTCACAGCATGGCTACCCCCCATCCTCACAGCCTGGCTACCCCCCATCCTCACAGCCTGGCTACCCACCACCTCAAGCTGGTTACCCTCCTTATCAAGCCGGCTACCCCCCACCTCAGGGATATGCACAGAACGCACACAACACTACAGTGGTGGTTGCTCAACCCCCTGTAATGCTGGTACAGAAGTTTGGATCTGTTCCTGTGCGCACCGGCTGTCCTCACTGCAAGGCTGACATCATCACAGCCACACATTTTGAGAGTGGCACATTCTCCTGGGTGGCCTGTGTCGTTCTCTGCTTGGTTGGGTAAGTGATCAGTAGAACACAATCATTGTTGGTTAAATGGTCTATACAACACAGTGTTGAGTAAGTTGTCAATCGTGGTGTGATTGAATGCTTGCTACTAGTGCAGTACAAACACAAAGAATACATTACACTTGTGCGTCTTTTCCTTGTAGCTATTTTCATAGTTAGTTAGTTAGTCGAGGTTCCAACTTCACGGCAACGGGTCATCCCCATTATGCTCCATTCCTGTGCCAGTGAATATCACACAAAATGCTCCCCACTGTCCAATGTGAAAAGTGGAATAGACAGGAGTCTCGGCAATCCAACAGCCCGCACAGGTACACTGCATAATGCTGCCGCCAGAATGCCAACACAAATGTCATCCATGAAAACCACAGTTCATCGTCGTCAACCTCATTGACCCGGGTTTTCTCACATGGCTCGGTCTCTTTTCGCAGGGAGACCTGCCGAAAGTGGTGCATAAAGCACGAATTCTGTAGCTTCAGCGCCGACTCCCAGGTGTCTCCTGAAAATGCACTCATGAACCGAAAAGGCAAATCAGTCAATTCAGCAACAGCCGGTAGCCATTGTTCTGAACATGCAGGTCACTGTACAGGACATATGTAACAGCATTCCACTCGAATTACACAGCTCACAGTGTTGCCCACGCATTCACTCAGTAGCAGGGCGACGGAACCATGTACTGCCAGTCCAACATGAGGAAAATGCGATTGCAAACCGTAGCTACAAACATATAAACATGCCACAGGCCTTAACGGTTCAATGCCTAACCGCCATGTTGGCGACCAGAAGTCCATCAGCTATTTTCATAACATTTATGTAGTCTTTGAAAGGCAGGCAGAAAAATCACAGGCACTCTGAGAAACAAATAAAGGCAGTAAATTGATTAGGGAAATCAAATAAAGACAGTCACCATTTCTTTGGCATGCTGTCATAAATAAAGCCTTACAAGGAGCTGCTAGCTGGTTAGATATTTCATTGTGATGTCATCCCAGAGATAAAGAACAGAATAGAACAAGCTAACACTGCATTCTATCACATGAAGAACATTTGGTGTAATAAGTCCTTGTCCTTGGAAGTTGGAAAAAGAGTTCTTATATGTTACATAGAACCAATCTTAACATACAACTGCGAATCCTGGACAATTTATATTAGGTGGAAAAATTCCTGGAAGCCTTGGAGATGTGGTTTTATAGAAGAATGCTGCAAATTAATTGGACAGCCAAAATGAGCAATCTGGACATTTTGAGGGAAGCTAAGTCGTAAAGACAACTTATCACAAACATCAGGAAGAGGCAGTCATTGTATTTTGGCCACATTATGAGAAGACAAAAACTGGAACATGTTGTGACAACCAGAAAGATTTGCCGAAAGAGAGATAGAGGAAGATAGTGGGAGAAGATTCTTGACAGTTTTGTGTCACGGCACGGATGTGAGTCAACAAACGAACTGATCTATGCTGTCGGAGATCGCAGTTTGTGGAGAGGCATGATGCCCCCGCCAACCAGCAAGGCACTGGATGATAGATGATGATGATTGTCATTTACTAGGCAAGTTTATGTTCACTAGTTTGCCGTTGCATTCTAAATGACCAACACTCATACCATTGTATGAAAATCCACCCAAGCAGTCTGCTTCCAAATCATCTGGATCTGTGTTTTGAATGCACGATTGCCCCGGGAAGGTTAACCCGGTCAACAAATGCCCGCAGAAGTCGGATGTGTCGGCCTAACAGCGCAAGAACGCAGCTCTGCTGTAGACAGGCACAACGCAATCACGTCCCCAAAAAAAACTCCGGATGAACGAAGAAGAGGAAGAAGAATGCACGATTGTGAATCGCGCTCGCAACATCTTCGCCACATCTCCAGCTGTGAAGACCTGAAGATACACCAAATTGGACAGAGTCAGTCTGCCTGTCAATATCTCTCTTTTTTACAAACAGGTAAAATATGATTGTAAGATTAAGAACAAGTAGGGTTTGTATTGTGACGTATTTTCTCACTTGGTACATGTGTGCAGATGTGATCTGGGCTGTTGCCTCATTCCATTCTGCGTGGAGAGTTGCCAGGATGTAGTTCACACGTGCCCCAACTGTCACCAGCATATCGCTCGCTGGAATCGCATGTAGACTGCAGCCAGCCACAATATCTGGTACCAGCTGTTCTCTTCGCGTAAGTATATCCAGTGTTATTTCATTATTAGATAAACTCCTGTGTTGTTGTTTGTCCATCAAGAATGATGATGACCATTCATTTCATCCATTGGGGTTGAAAGTATGGAGTCGTGAGTCTGTTCATGATGAGAATATCTGTTGGGTAGCTGCTGTTTATAATGAGTATATCTGTTTCTTGCGTTTTGTTGAGTATACTTATCTGTTGGATAATTTGTGTTTATGTTGAGTATATCTGTTGAGTAGCTTGTGTTTATGTTGAGTATATCTGCTGGGTGGCTTGTGTTTATGTTGAGTATATCTGTTGGATAATTTGTGTTTATGTTGAGTATATCTGTTGAGTGGCTTGTGTCTATGTTGAGTATATCTGTTGGGTGGCTTGTGTTTATGTTGAGTATATCTGTTGGGTGGCTTGTGTTTATGTTGAGTATATCTGTTGAGTAGCTTGTGTTTATGTTGAGTATATCTGTTGGATAGCTTGTGTTTATGTTGAGTTTATCTGTTGGGTAGTTTGTGTTTATGTTGAGTAAATCTGTTTATCTGTTAGTTAGCTTCTGTTTATGATGAGAATATCTGTTGGGTAGCTGCTGTTTATAATGAGTATATCTGTTTATCTATTGAGTAGCTTGTGTTTTGTTGAGTATACTTATATGTTGGATAATTTGTGTTTATGTTGAGTATATCTGTTGAGTAGCTTGTGTTTATGTTGAGTATATCTGTTGGGTAGCTTGTGTTTATGTTGAGTATATCTGTTTGGTAGCTGCTGTTTATATTGAGTATATATGTTTATCTATTGAGTAGCTTGTGTTTTGTTGAAAATGCCAAAAATGTTAACATTAACTAGAGAAATCCGGACTGGTAACATTAGCTAGAGAAGTCAAAACTGTTAACATTGGCTAGACTAGTCAGAACTGTAACATTAGCTAGAGAAGTCAGAACTGGTAACATTAGCTAGAGAAATCCGAACTGGTAACATTAGCTATAGAAGTCAGAACTGTTAACATTGGCTAGAGAAGTCAGAACTGGTAACATTGGCTAGAGAAGTCAGAACTGGTAACATTGGCTAGAGAAGTCAGAACTGGACCATTAACTAGAGAAATCCGAACTGGTAACATTAGCTAGAGAAGTCAGAACTGGTAACATTAGCTAGAGAAGTCAGAACTTGTAACATTGGCTAGAGAAGTCAGAACTGGTAACATTGGCTAGAGAAGTCAGAACTGGTAACATTAGCTAGAGAATCAGAACTGGTAACATTAGCTAGAGAAGTCAGAACTGGTAACATTAGCTAGAGAAGTCAGAACTGGTAACATTGGCTAGAGAAGTCAGAACTGGTAACATTGGCTAGAGAAGTCAGAACTGGACCATTAACTAGAGAAGTCAGAACTGGTAACATTAGCTAGAGAAGTCAGAACTGGTAACATTAGCTAGAGAAGTCAGAACTGGAACATTAACTAGAAAAGTCAGAACTGGAACATTAGCTAGAGAAGTCAGAACTGGTAACATTAGCTAGAGAAGTCAGAACTGGTAACATTGGCTATAGAAGTCAGAACTGGTAACATTAGCTAGAGAAGTCAGAACTGGTAACATTAGCTAGAGAAGACAGAACTGGTAACATTAGCTAGAGAAGACAGAACTGGTAACATTGGCTATAGAAGTCAGAACTGGTAACATTGGCTAGAGAAGTCAGAACTGGTAACATTGGCTATAGAAGTCAGAACTGGAACATTAGCTAGAGAAGTCAGAACTGGTAACATTAGCTAGAGAAGTCAGAACTGGTAACATTAGCTAGAGAAGTCAGAACTGGTAACATTAGCTAGAGAAGTCAGAACTGGAACATTAGCTAGAGAAGTCAGAACTGGTAACATTAGCTAGAGAAGTCAGAACTGGTAACATTAGCTAGAGAAGTCAGAACTGGTAACATTAGCTAGAGAAGTCAGAACTGGTAACATTAGCTAGAGAAGACAGAACTGGACCATTAACTAGAGAAATCCGAACTGGTAACATTAGCTAGAGAAATCAGAACTGGTAACATTAGCTAGAGAAGTCAGAACTGGAACATTAGCTAGAGAAGTCAGAACTGGTAACATTAGCTAGAGAAATCCGAACTGGTAACATTAGCTAGAGAAGTCAGAACTGGTAACATTAGCTAGAGAAGTCAGAACTGGTAACATTAGCTAGAGAAGTCAGAACTGGTAACATTAGCTAGAGAAGTCAGAACTGGTAACATTAGCTAGAGAAGTCAGAACTGGTAACATTAGCTAGAGAAGTCAGAACTGGAACATTAGCTAGAGAAGTCCGAACTGGTAACATTAGCTATAGAAGTCAGAACTGGAACATTAGCTAGAGAAGTCAGAACTGGTAACATTAGCTAGAGAAGTCAGAACTGTAACATTAGCTAGAGAAGTCAGAACTGGTAACATTAGCTAGAGAAGTCAGAACTGGAACATTGGCTAGAGAAGTCAGAACTGGTAACATTAGCTAGAGAAGTCAGAACTGGTAACATTAGCTAGAGAAGTCAGAACTGGTAACATTAGCTAGAGAAGTCAGAACTGGTAACATTAGCTAGAGAAGTCAGAACTGGAACATTAGCTAGAGAAGTCAGAACTGGTAACATTGGCTAGAGAAGTCAGAACTGGTAACATTAGCTAGAGAAGTCAGAACTGGTAACATTAGCTAGAGAAGTCAGAACTGGTAACATTGGCTAGAGAAGTCAGAACTGGTAACATTAGCTAGAGAAGTCAGAACTGGTAACATTGGCTAGAGAAGTCAGAACTGGTAACATTGGCTAGAGAAGTCAGAACTGGTAACATTAGCTAGAGAAGACAGAACTGGTAACATTAGCTAGAGAAGTCAGGAACTGGTAACATTAGCTAGAGAAGATCAGAACTGGTAACATTGGCTAGAGAAGTCAGAACTGGTAACATTAGCTAGAGAAGTCAGAACTGGTAACATTAGCTAGAGAAGACAGAACTGGTAACATTAGCTAGAGAAGTCAGAACTGGTAACATTAGCTAGAGAAGTCAGAACTGGTAACATTGGCTATAGAAGTCAGAACTGGTAACATTAGCTAGAGAAGTCAGAACTGGTAACATTAGCTAGAGAAGTCAGAACTGGTAACATTGGCTATAGAAGTCAGAACTGGTAACATTAGCTAGAGAAGTCAGAACTGGTAACATTAGCTAGAGAAGTCAGAACTGGTAACATTAGCTAGAGAAGTCAGAACTGGTAACATTAGCTAGAGAAGTCAGAACTGGTAACATTAGCTAGAGAAGTCAGAACTGGTAACATTGGCTATAGAAGTCAGAAACTGGTAACATGGCTATAGAAGTCAGAACTGGTAACATTGGCTAGAGAAGTCAGAACTGGTAACATTGGCTATAGAAGTCAGAACTGGTAACATTGGCTAGAGAAGTCAGAACTGGTAACATTGGCTATAGAAGTCAGAACTGGTAACATTGGCTAGAGAAGTCAGAACTGGTAACATTGGCTATAGAAGTCAGAACTGGTAACATGGCTAGAGAAGTCAGAACTGGTAACATTGGCTATAGAAGTCGAACTGGTACATTCGCTAGAGAAGTCAGAAACTGGTAACATTAGCTAGAGAAGTCAGAACTTTGGTAACATTAGCTAGAGAAGTCAGAACTGGTAACATTAGCTAGAGAAGTCAGAACTGTAACATTAGCTAGAGAAGTCAGAACTTGGAACATTAGCTAGAGAAGTCAGAAACTGGTAACATTAGCTATAGAAGTCAGAACTGGTAACATTAGCTAGAGAAGTCAGAACTGGAACATTAGCTAAGAAGTCAGAACTGGTAACATTAGCTAGAGAAGTCAGAACTGGTAACATTAGCTAGAGAAGCAGAACTGGTAACATTAGCTAAGAAGTCAGAACTGGTAACATTAGCTAGAGAAGTCAGAACTGGAACATTGCTAAGAAGTCAGAACTGGAACATTAGCTAGAGAAGTCAGAACTGGTAACATTAGCTAGAGAAGTCAGAATGGTAACATTAGCTAGAAAGTCAGAACTGGTAACATTGCTAGAGAAGAGAAGGAAATTAGCTAGAGAATAGAACTGGTAAATTAGCTAGAGAAGTCAGAACTGGAACATTAGCTAGAGAAGTAGAACTGGTAACATTAGCTAGAGAAGTCAGAACTGGTAACATTAGCTAGAGAAGTCAGAACTGGAACATTGCTAGAGAAGTCAGAACTGGTAACATTAGCTAGAGAAGTCAGAACTGGTAACATTAGCTAGAGAAGTCAGAACTGGAACATTAGCTAGAGAAGTCAGAACTGGAACATTAGCTAGAGAAGTCAGAACTGGTAACATTAGCTAGAGAAGTCAGAACTGGAACATTAGCTAGAGAAGTCAGAACTGGAACATTAGCTAGAGAAGTCAGAACTGGAACATTAGCTAGAGAAGTCAGAACTGGTAACATTAGCTAGAGAAGTCAGAACTGGTAACATTAGGCTAGAGAAGTCAGAACTGGTAACATTAGCTAGAGAAGTCAGAACTGGTAACATTAGCTAGAGAAGTCAGAACTGGAACATTAGCTAGAGAAGTCAGAACTGGAACATTAGCTAGAGAAGTCAGAACTGGTAACATTAGCTAGAGAAGTCAGAACTGGTAACATTAGCTAGAGAAGTCAGAACTGGAACATTAGCTAGAGAAGTCAGAACTGGTAACATTAGCTAGAGAAGTCAGAACTGGTAACATTGCTAGAGAAGTCAGAACTGGTAACATTAGCTAGAGAAGTCAGAACTGGTAACATTAGCTAGAGAAGTCAGAACTGGTAACATTAGCTAGAGAAGTCAGAACTGGTAACATTAGCTAGAGAAGTCAGAACTGTAACATTAGGCTAGAGAAGGTCAGAACTGGTAACATTGGCTAGAGAAGTCAGAACTGGTAACATTAGCTATAGAAGTCAGAACTGGTAACATTAGCTAGAGAGTCAGAACTGGTAACATTAGCTATAGAAGTCAGAACTGGTAACATTAGGCTAGAGAAGTCAGAACTGGTAACATTAGCTAGAGAATCAGAACTGGTAACATTAGCTAGAGAAGTCAGAACTGGTAACATTAGGCTAGAGAAGTCAGAACTGGTTAACATTAGGCTAGAGAAGTCAGAACTGGTAACATTAGCTAGAGAAGTCAGAACTGGTAACATTGGCTAGAGAAGTCAGAACTGGTAACATTAGGCTAGAGAAGTCAGAACTGTAACATTAGCTAGAGAAGTCAGAACTGGTAACATTGGCTAGAGAAGTCAGAACTGGTAACATTAGGCTATAGAAGTACAGAACTGGTAACATTAGCTATAGAAGTCAGAACTGGTAACATTAGCTAGAGAAGTCAGAACTGGAACATTAGCTAGAGAAGTCAGAACTGGAACATTAGCTAGAGAAGTCAGAACTGGTAACATTAGCTAGAGAAGTCAGAACTGGTAACATTAGCTAGAGAAGTCAGAACTGGTAACATTGGCTATAGAAGTCAGAACTGGTAACATTGGCTAGAGAAGTCAGAACTGGTAACATTGGCTAGAGAAGACAGAACTGGTAATTTAGCTAGAGAAGTCAGAATGAGTAACATTAGCTAGAGAATTCAGAACTGGTAACATTAGCTAGAGAAGTCAGTAACTGGAACATTAGCTAGAGAAGTTCACGAACTGGAACATAGCTAGAGAAGTCAGAACTGGTAACATTAGCTAGAGAAGTCAGAACTGGTAACATTAGCTAGAGAAGTCAGAACTGGAACATTAGCTAGAGAAGTCAGAACTGGTAACATTAGCTAGAGAAGTCAGAACTGGTAACATTGCTAGAGAAGGCCGAACTGGTAACATTGGCTAGAGAAGTCAGAATGGTAACATTGCTAGAGAAGTCAGAACTGGTAACATTAGCTAGAGAAGTCAGAACTGGAACATTAGCTAGAGAAGTCAGAACTGTAACATTAGCTAGAGAAGTCAGAACTGGTAACATTAGCTAGAGAAGTCAGAACTGGAACATTAGCTAGAGAAGTCAGAACTGGAACATTAGCTAGAGAAGTCAGAACTGGAACATTGGCTAGAGAAGTCAGAACTGGTAACATTAGCTAGAGAAGTCAGAACTGGTAACTTGGTAGAGAAGTCAGAACTGGTAACTTGGCTAGAGAAGTCAGAACTGGTAACATTGGCTAGAGAAGTCAGAACTGGAACATTAAAGAAGTCAGAACTGGTAACATTATAGGAAGTCAGAACTGGAACATTAGCTAGAGAAGCGAAGTAACATTGCTAAGAAGAGAATGGAACATTAGCTAGAGGTAGAACTGGAACATTAGCTAGAGAAGTCAGAACTGGTAACATTGGCTAGAGAAGTCAGAAATGGTAACATTGGCTAGAGAAGTCAGAACCTGGTAACATTGGCTAGAGAAGTCAGAACTGGTAACATTGGCTATAGAAGTCAGAACTGGTAACATTGGCTAGAGAAGTCAGAACTGTAACATTAGCTAGAGAATGTCAGAAACTGGTACATTAGCTAGAGAAGTCAGAACTGGTAACATTGGCTAGAGAAGTCAGAACTGGTAACATTGGCTAGAGAAGTCAGAACTGGTAACATTGGCTAGAGAAGTCAGCACTGGTAACATTAGCTAGAGAAGTCAGAACTGGAACATTGGCTAAGAAGTCAGAACTGGTAACATTGCTAGAGAAATCAGAACTGGTAACATTAGCTAGAGAAGTCAGAACTGGTAACATTAGCTAGAGAAGTCAGAACTGGTAACATTAGCTAGAGAAGTCAGAACTGGTAACATTGGCTAGAGAAGTCAGAACTGGTAACATTGGCTAGAGAAGTCAGAACTGGTAACATTGGCTATAGAAGTCAGAACTGGTAACATTAGCTAGAGAAGTCAGAAGGAACATTAGCTAGAGAAGTCAGAACTGGTAACATTGCTAGAGAAGTAGAACTGGTAAATTAGCTAGAGAATAGCAAGAAATGGAAGAAGCAGAATGGAACATTGGCTAGAGAAGTCAGAACTGGTAACATTGGCTAGAGAAGTCGAAACGTAACATTAGTAGAAGTCAGAACTGGTAACATTAGCTAAGAAGTCAATGTAAGAAGTCAGAACTGGTAACATTAGCTAGAGAAGTCAAACTGGTAACATTAGCTAGAGAAGTCAAACTGGTAACATTAGTAGAAGTCAGAAGGTAACATAGCTAGAGAAGTCAGAACTGAACATTAGCTAGAGAAGTCAGAACTGGAACATTAGCTAGAGAAGTCAGAACTGGAACATTAGCTAGAGAAGTCAGAACTGGAACATTAGCTAGAGAAGTCAGAACTGGTAACATTAGCTAGAGAAGTCAGAACTGGAACATTAGCTAGAGAAGTCAGAACTGGAACATTAGCTAGAGAAGTCAGAACTGGTAACATTAGCTAGAGAAGTCAGAACTGGTAACATTAGCTAGAGAAGTCAGAACTGGAACATTGGCTAGAGAAGTCAGAACTGGTAACATTGGCTATAGAAGTCAGAACTGGTAACATTAGCTATAGAAGTCAGAACTGGAACATTAGCTATAGAAGTCAGAACTGGTAACATTAGCTAGAGAAGTCAGAACTGGTAACATTGGCTAGTAGAGTCAGAACTGGTAACATTGGCTATAGAAGTCAGAACTGGTAACATTGGCTATAGAAGTCAGAACTGGTAACATTAGCTAGAGAAGTCAGAACTGGTAACATTGGCTAGAGAAGTCAGAACTGGTAACATTGGCTAGAGAAGTCAGAACTGGTAACATTAGCTAGAGAAGTCAGAACTGGAACATTAGCTAGAGAAGTCAGAACTGGAACATTAGCTAGAGAAGTCAGAACTGGAACATTGGCTAGAGAAGTCAGAACTGGAACATTAGCTAGAGAAGTCAGAACTGGTAACATTAGCTAGAGAAGTCAAATCTGGTAACATTGGCTAGAAAAGTCAAATCTGGTAACATTAGCTAGAGAAGTCAAATCTGGTAACATTGGCTAGAGAAGTCAGAACTGGTAACATTGGCTAGAGAAGTCAGAACTGGTAACATTGGCTAGAGAAGTCAGAACTGGTAACATTAGCTAGAGAAGTCAGAACTGGTAACATTAGCTAGAGAAGTCAGAACTGGTAACATTAGCTAGAGAAGTCAGAACTGGTAACATTGGCTAGAGAAGTCAGAACTGGAACATTAGCTAGAGAAGTCAGAACTGGTAACATTAGCTAGAGAAGTCAGAACTGGTAACATTGGCTAGAGAAGTCAGAACTGGTAACATTGGCTATAGAAGTCAGAACTGGAACATTGGCTAGAGAAGTCAGAACTGGAACATTAGCTAGAGAAGTCAGAACTGGTAACATTAGCTAGAGAAGTCAGAACTGGAACATTAGCTAGAGAAGTCAGAACTGGAACATTAGCTAGAGAAGTCAGAACTGGAACATTAGGCTAGAGAAGTCAGAACTGGTAACATTGGCTATAGAAGTCAGAACTGGTAACATTAGCTAGAGAAGTCAGAACTGGTAACATTGGCTATAGAAGTCAGAACTGGTAACATTGGCTATAGAAGTCAGAACTGGTAACATTGGCTAGAGAAGTCAGAACTGGTAACATTAGCTAGAGAAGTCAGAACTGGTAACATTGGCTAGAGAAGTCAGAACTGGTAACATTAGCTAGAGAAGTCAGAACTGGTACATTAGCTAGAGAAGTCAGAACTGGTAACATTGGCTAGAGAAGTCAGAACTGGAACATTAGCTAGAGAAGTCAGAACTGGAACATTAGCTAGAGAAGTCAGAACTGGAACATTAGCTAGAGAAGTCAGAACCGGTAACATTAGCTAGAGAAGTCAAATCTGGTAACATTGGCTAGAGAAGTCAGAACTGGAACATTAGCTAGAGAAGTCAGAACTGGTAACATTAGCTAGAGAAGTCAGAACCTGGTAACATTAGACTAGAGAAGTCCGAACTGGTAACATTAGCTAGAGAAGTCAGAACTGGTAACATTAGCTAGAGAAGTCAGAACTGGAACATTAGCTAGAGAAAGTCAGAACTGGTAACATTAGCTAGAGAAGTCAGAACCTGGTAACATTAGCTAGAGAAGTCAGAATCTGGTAACATTGGCTAGAGAAGTCAGAACTTGGAACATTAGCTAGAGAAGTCAGAAACTGGTAACATTAGCTAGAGAAGTCAGACTGGAACATTAGCTAGAGAAGTCAGAACTGGTAACATTGGCTAGAGAAGTCAGAACTGGTAACATTAGCTAGAGAAGTCAGAACCTGGTAACATTAGCTAGAGAAGTCAGAACTGGTAACATTAGGCTAGAGAAGTCAGAACTGGTAACATTGGCTATAGAAGTCAGAACTGGTAACATTAGCTAGAGAAGTCAGAACTGGTAACATTGGCTAGAGAAGTCAGAACTGGTAACATTAGCTAGAGAAGTCAGAACTGGTAACATTAGCTAGAGAAGTCAGAACTGGTAACATTAGCTAGAGAAGTCAGAACTGGTAACATTGGCTAGAGAAGTCAGAACTGGTAACATTGGCTAGAGAAGTCAGAACTGGAACATTAGCTAGAGAAGTCAGAACTGGTAACATTAGCTAGAGAAGTCAGAACTGGTAACATTAGCTAGAGAAGTCAGAACTGGTAACATTAGCTAGAGAAGTCAGAACTGGAACATTAGCTAGAGAAGTCAGAACTGGTAACATTGGCTATAGAAGTCAGAACTGGTAACATTGGCTAGAGAAGTCAGAACTGGTAACATTAGCTAGAGAAGTCAGAACTGGTAACATTAGGCTAGAGAAGTCAGAACTGGTAACATTAGCTAGAGAAGTCAGAACTGGTAACATTAGCTAGAGAAGTCAGAACTGGTAACATTAGCTAGAGAAGTCAGAACTGGAACATTAGCTAGAGAAGTCAGAACTGGAACATTAGCTAGAGAAGTCAGAACTGGAACATTAGCTAGAGAAGTCAGAACTGGAACATTAGCTAGAGAAGTCAGAACCGGTAACATTAGCTAGAAAAGTCAAATCTGGTAACATTGGCTAGAGAAGTCCAACGTATCAGTTGAACAGTGAGAATAATGGCAGTATTTGCAGATGTGAATATTGGAGAGAGGAATGGACACAGTTACTACATAACATAGATACGCTTGACTGAATCACAGATCTGTGCACTTACAGGCAGGCCCAGCAAAGCAACATTTCCTGTCTCATTGATGCCGAGGACAGACTTTCGGTGATGGACAGAGCTTCACACTTGTGACCGCTGCACGCCCTGAAAGAGTTTCTGTTTATCTCTTGGAGCAAGGACTTTCGTTATTTTTGATCTGTATTTTACTTGCATGCATGTTTTTATATTTTCTTGTATTTTAATATGCATTGACAGATTACTGGAAAAATTTGCCATTATAGGCAGGTAATTACATATACATTATACAGAGGCAGATCTGCTTATTTGTAAATTTTACAAGAGGTTACTAATCTAGATTAGAATTGTTAGCTGACCTTTGTGATTGTAAATGTTTCTAGTGATTGCAAAAGTGTCTTGTAGATTTTAATCTGGCAGTGCTGGAGACATTTCGAACATTCTTGTAGAAGAGAACACTAGCAGTTAGTTTATGGCCAGTATATTCTCACTGCACATCAAACCATTCAGTTATTAAGTGTTCACATCCCCTCCCTCTGTGTGTAGCGATTGACAACACCAGTCCATGTTGGTTGACTGTTCTTCTTTGGTCCCCTGCTTAATGCTCTTTACGCCTGTTGATGTGATTTTCTGACAGTGTGGTCAAGGTTGCAGTTTGTAGCATTACTTAATGTCATCCCATGCAAACCATACTTCCATCAGTTACTCCATGCATGACAAACCACTTTCAGCTGTGTTCAGAAAATCATGTGTGATTATATAGTGACCAGATACAGTGCTTGTAAACTCAGCTTGAATGATGGAAGGATAGATACAGTGCTTGTATCACAACTTTATTGATGGGAAGATAGATACACTGCTTGTATCACAACTTTATTGATGGGAAGATAGATGCAGTGCTTGTATCACAACTTTATTGATGGGAAGATAGATACAGTGCTTGTATCACAACTTTATTGATGGGAAGATAGATACAGTGCTTGTACTACAGCTTTAATGATGAGAAGATAGATGCAGTGCTTGTATCACAACTTTAATGATGGGAAGATAGATGCAGTGCTTGCATCACAACTTTAATGATGGGAAGATATATACACTGCTTGTATTACAGCTTTATTGATGGGAAGATAGATACAGTGCTTGTATCACAACTTTATTGATGGGAAGATAGATACACTGCTTGTATCACAACTTTATTGATGGGAAGATAGATACAGTGCTTGTATCACAACTTTATTGATGGGAAGATAGATACAGTGCTTTCATCACAACATTACTGTTGGGAAGATAGATACACTGCTTTTATTACAACTTTATTGATGGGAAGATAGATACAGTGCTTGTATCACAACTTTAATGATGGGAAGATAGATACAGTGCTTGTATTACAACTTTAATGATGGGAAGATAGATACACTGCTTGTATCACAACTTTATTGATGGGAAGATAGATACAGTGCTTCTATCACAACTTTATTGATGGGAAGATAGATACAGTGCTTCTATCACAACTTTATTGATGGGAAGATAGATACACTGCTTGTATCACAACTTTATTGATGGGAAGATAGATACACTGCTTTTATTACAGCTTTAATGATGAGAAGATAGATGCAGTGCTTGTATCACAACTTTAATGATGGGAAGATACAGTGCTTGTATTACAGCTTTAATGATGAGAAGATAGATGCAGTGCTTGTATCACAACTTTAATGATGGGAAGATAGATACAGTGCTTGTATCACAACTTTATTGATGGGAAGATAGATACAGTGCTTGTATCACAACTTGAATGATTGGAAGATAGATACAATGCTTGTAGACATTGGACAGTTGGGCTTCAGTTTAAATAATAGAAAGACATGTCATGGAAATATCAAAGTAAGAAATGGTGCCACAATGTACAATTAAAGCCATAGTGTTAATCTGGGACAAGTGCAGAAATTCAAGTATCTAGGCACCTGGGTAACATCAGGTGGAAGATGAATCCTACAGATCCTGAAGAGAATTTGATCATATAAAGTACATATTATGGAATAAATCATTTTCATTGGATTTTAGAAAAAGAATTCATGCATGTTACATAGAACCAGTTTTAAATTGTTGCTTTCGATTTGATTACCCCTACCCTGTTCAGCCTCAAAGAGAAGTTATATTAGGGTTCATCACAGGCTCAGAGTAATAATCCTGTTAACAGGATATTAATTTGAAGTTGATTGTTGTCCAGAGAGTGCAATGTACTAACATGTTGCTGTGAATCATGGACAATTAGTAATGGTGGAGGTAGTGCTAAATACAGCCATTAGGATGTGAGGTCCCAAGTCTTCACATATTCTAGGCTATGACAGGAGGTTTGGTGACCAGTTCCACTAAAAGTCACCTTTCCTTGCCAGACACATTTCCCTGAGCTGTACTGGCCAGAAATACTAATGTCTCTGTTGAGTATTGAACCCGAACCCATGTCCAAACAGGAAGAGGCAGTTGTCGTTATTTGGCCACTTTGTGAGAACTGGAACAAGTTGTGGCAACTGGAAAGATTTGTGGAAAAAGAGATAGAGGAGATGGTGAGAGAAGATTTGTGACAGCCTTTTGTCAAGGAAAAGTGTCAGCACACGAAATGATGCATGCTGTTGGGGATAGCGCGATGTGGAGAAGCTTAATTGCTCAAGCCAGTCAACAAGGCTCGTGATCATCACAAAGCTAGCTTTCATCAGCATCTTCTTGTGTCATACTGAGGCGCATGGATGGTCATCTATCACCATCACCAGAGTCCTGGACCAGATCTGTGTTCTTGTCTCGATGTGGCCAACCCACCCAGGTATTTATGTCTTTGTCTTACCCTGTCTGTTCCTATCAAGTTTATCAGTTGCCACAAAGTTATTCAAGTTTCTTTCTGCTCATAGTATGCCCAAAACATCTTAACTGTCTCATTTCTCTACTCAGTAGCATGTTGTCATCTGTTTCTTGGAGTGTAACTGTCTCATTTCTCTACCCAGTAGCATGTTGTCATCTGTTTCTTGGAGTGTAACTGTCTCATTTTCTCTACCCAGTAGCATGTTGTCATCTGTTTCTTGGAGTGTAACTGTCTCATTTCTCTACCCAGTAGCATGTTGTCATCTGTTTCTTGGAGTGTAACTGTCTCATTTCTCTACCCAGTAGCATGTTGTCATCTGTTTCTTGGAGTGTAACTGTCTCATTTCTCTACTCAGTAGCATGTTGTCATCTGTTTCTTGGAGTGTAACTGTCTCATTTCTCTACCCAGTAGCATGTTGTCATCTGTTTCTTGGAGTGTTTAACACTTGTTCTCACTGTTGCTTCTAGCTGTTTGTTAATAAGTATGAACTTGAGCATTGAGACTAGCCATAAACTTATTCTTAGACAGTTAATGATGTGGTTTTCCCTTGCCTACCACATCAGTACAAGAGATTAACGTACATTAGATCATCTGTTGTATGTATCAATGTATGAACATTGAAACTTGCAGGAGAAAATGGAGAATGCCTAGAAAGCTCTGGGGACTAAAATGATTGATTAATTTTAGCGATTAATTGTTGCTCTTTAATCTACTTTACTTTAATGTACTTAGCATTTGTAAATTATTTAATATGATTATGAAATGATTGTTTAATTTGTTTATATAAAACAACTTAGTTGTTTGATGTTGTATAGCCAGAACGTGGAGCACGATATTCTCTGACCTCGTTCAACTGCAGCATTTTGAAAATACGGTGCCTAGAAGAATAGTTTGGTTTGTCAATCTTTACAACACCAGAGCAGGGAGGCAGAGGACAAACGGCTAATGTAAATGTAAAAGCAGCCATCAGATGTCTACATGAGATGGTTTGACCTTGTTGAGTGCATGGGTCCAGGCAGTCAGATAACATATGCAAACACAGAGCAGGTCGAGATTAGAAGGCCAAGAAATCTGCTGAGAAGATGCAGAAATAGTTTTGGCTTTAAAAAGTATGGAAGATTATATGGAGCGGCATCATCAGGGAGAGAGAGATATGGGAGCGGGTTGTGCTTGCAGAAAGAGCATTACAGGCACTGAATGTTGAAGAGAAATGTGAATAAGAAGTCTGATTATGTCGTGGTTGGTACAGCTGAACAAGCTAGTGGGCCTGTGGAACTTGTGATGGGTGTGACTAGGCATGTGATGATGTTGGTGCTGTAATGTGGTGTGGTTGTTGAGGCTCCAGAGTAGTAGGCTTGCAATACAGTAGTGAACCTCTGGTCAAATGGAGTAATGTGGGTTTCTGGTAAAGTGGAATAATCGTGGGTAAAGTGGTTAGATCATATGGGTGTGTAGTAAAGCAGTTTGGTCATTGGAGCTTCTGGTAAAGTAGTTTGGTCATTTGGACTTACGGTAAAGTGGTGTGATCATTTGGACATCCAGTGAGACCATCTAGTGGTTTGAATTTCATGAATATTGCTTGTGTATAGTCACATTATCATATGGCTTCCAGAAGACATATTGTATGGGATGAACATGTCAGGGATACAGCCAATCTGTTTACAACTAGTATGTTACAGGACCAGTGAGCATCTACACCTGATGATATTTGTTGAGTGAGATAAGGCCTCTATGGGCTTGCCTCTAGTGCTGTGATGTAAACTCTAACAACCAAGAACTAAACTATTTTAATGTGTCATTGTAATGCACTGTTCAGTATTTGGTGTTGTAATAACAATTTTCCCATTCAAAATTTTGAAATACCTCTGTTATTAAAGATGAAAGTGTATATACATATATAATTCACGGCTATAATCTTGAAGGTCAACACTTCTTAGATGATTTTCTTTTTTTTTTTTAGTGTATTAGTATTTTAATTATCTCCATCATTTTGCTAAACACAATCTTCACCATTTTTACAACTGAAACATTTTTACAAGATTTTGAAGAATCAGATTTTACATTTAGTCGATTGTAAATATATTTGCATACAGTTGTAACAATTAGTATCAATTTGATCTGATTGTACCTTGTAATGTATGAATGTTCTTATATGAGGTGACCAGTTGTGTTGTCCTTGAGTGCCACAAATGACTGTATTATTAAATAACAAGGCCAGTACATACCACACCCCAGCCAGCGATGTTGTACTTGGTGATATTGGGGACAGCCGCTTCCCCAACTTTGTGTTGACTGTCTGTTGAGGAGGTGATTTAGTTTAAATCTCTAAGGTTTTCATTGCTTCTGTCTATATATTCCTGGTCTTGTTTCTCTCAGAAGGGTTTTTGGTTGTGTTGTGTCTAATGCTTGTCAGACTAAGAAGATTGTGGTACTTCTGACTTCAGCACAGTATACTTGGGACTGGGTTTGTCTTCCATTTTTAATTCCTTGACCAAGCTGCATCTACACAGCTTGTTTCCTGAACCACTACTTGCAGGACTACTTCCATCTTTAATTCCTTGACCAAGGTGCATGGACACAGCTTTTTTTCCTGAACCACTACTTGCAGGACTACTTCCATCTTTGATTCCTTGACCAATCTGCATGGTCACAGCTTGTTTCCTGAACCACCACTTGCAGGACTACTTCCATCTTTGATTCCTTGACCAAGGTGCATGGACACAGCTTGTTTCCTGAACCACCACTTGCAGGACTACTTCCATCTTTGATTCCTTGACCAATCTGCATGGTCACAGCTTGTTTCCTGAACCATCACTTGCAGGACTACTTCCATCTTTGATTACTTGACCAAGGTGCATGGACACAGCTTGTTTCCTGAACCACCACTTGCAGGACTACTTCCATCTTTGATTCCTTGACCAATCTGCATGGTCACAGCTTGTTTCCTGAACCACCACTTGCAGGACTACTTCCATCTTTGATTCCTTGACCAAGGTGCATGGACACAGCTTGTTTCCTGAACCACCACTTGCAGGACTACTTCCATCTTTGATTCCTTGATCAAGGTGCATGGACACAGCTTGTTTCCTGAACCACCACTTGCAGGACTACTCCCATCTTTGATTCCTTGACCAAGGTGCATCTACGAAGCTTGTTTCCTGAACCATCACTTGCAGGACTACTTCCATCTTTGATTCCTTGACCAAGCTGCATGGACACAGCTTGTTTCCTGAACCATCACTTGCAGGACTACTTCCATCTTTGATTCCTTGACCAAGGTGCATGGACACAGCTTGTTTCCTGAACCATCACTTGCAGGACTACTTCCATCTTTGATTCCTTGACCAAGCTGCATGGACACAGCTTGTTTCCTGAACCATCACTTGCAGGACTACTTCCATCTTTGATTCCTTGACCAAGCTGCATGGACACAGCTTGTTTCCTGAACCATCACTTGCAGGACTACCAGGATCTTGGCCACTGTTGGTCTGTGGGCCCTGGTGGAAGCAATCAAGCTTGGAGTGCTACACAGCGTGGTTATCTGTTGCTGCGTCTGTGGGCCCTGGTGGAAGCAATCAAGCTTGGAGTGCTACACAATGTGGTTATCTGTTGCTGCGTCTGTGCTCCCAGTGTTACGCTTTGATGTTTGGCACACATAGTTCAGACAGGAGATAACTTACGTCAGACTATAATTCTCAAGCACTTCACTTTTAGTATATTATAGACCATTTAAAAAGGCATGCATTTTTACTCAAAGTACAAACATTTATTTGAGGTTTCTTGTAATGGGAATCTAACTTAGAGTGGAAAATGGAAATTAACAGTGTAATTTATGTTCCACATTTCTGTTTGATGATTGGCAGGGGTCTGTCTGCTGTAATCTTTCTTCCATGTTATTGGCAGGTCTGTCTGTTGTAATCTTTCATCCATGTTAGTTATTGGCAGATCTGTCTGCAGTATCTTTCATTCATGTTTTTGGCGGGTCGGTCTGCTGTAATCTTTCAGTATTTTTCCCAGCTGCCTATCTTGCTTTCAGTATTATTTTGTTTTATTGGTTTGTGAATAAATTATTCTACATTTATTAGTGCAGTCTCGATTTATTTTGATCAGTTTACTTCTACAATTTACTGTAATGTTCGATGTTTATTTTTGCCTGTGGCATCCAGTTGTGTCACTTGCCTATGTTAAACAATTCTCCACTTTGAATTGTGATGTCTGTAAACATTAATTGGTGAGAGAGGCAAAAACACATGCGCACATTTATTTGTATATGATCCCTACTTTAAGAAGTAATAACTTAGTGGAAAAACTCATGACCAAAGAGGAAACATCATTTCTATTATATTTTTAAAAAAGCCGATGGACAAGGCCGCTCTCTCTTAAACTTCTGGTGTGCTGATGCCAAGGTATTGGGTTCAACCCGTACACCAATCAGTTGAACGAAAATGTTGACTTCTTGTCCTTGGTTTGGAGGCATAAATTACAAGCACCTCAGAAGTCGGAGTGGGTTCGCCTGATGGTGAGGGACACTGGAAATAAGGAAAGCTAATCCGCACGTGATAATCAGTCCCAGTACAGTAGGAGTAGCAGCACATGCATGGACTACGCTTGGGTTCAAAGAAAAGTGAGGCCCCCCCCCCCAATATTTTAAAACACGGGATTATAAATTAATAAAACAATTCACTGGCCAGAAAGTGAGAAACATCATAGACACCTCTGTCTCTGCTGCATTTGAAGAGAGAATGAAAAAGGTGGATTGGACATCTTTTGAGAATATATCGCCCAATCAGCAACCACTTTATGCTCACAATCAAAGTTGTGGTTACAGAGTAGTCAAATATATTCCCTGTTATTTAATAACGGCATGTATGTACAAAACTATGCATGGAACAACAGAGGAATACTACACGAGATAATGAGAAACCTTTTACAAATATACAGGTTCAGTAAATGTGTTGACACAAGAGAATTTGATTGTATTAGAATGCAAGAGAAATTGATCGTATTAGCATTACATGAAGATGGAATGTGCCAAATAGTAATGTTTAAATTAAGCCAGTGTTAATACAAGCATGAAATAACTTTACAGGAGAACTCAAGTGATTGAAAGCAAACAAAAATGATAGAATTGTCATATGAAATCTATTATTTAGTATTTTCTTACACTTAAAATTGTCATTTTCAATATATTATTCAGCATAAACAAACCCAAGAATCGTCATATGAAATCTGTTTTTTTTTTAAAACCCCAAATTGTCATTTTTAATATATTAGTATACAGAAACCCAGAATGTGACTTGTTGGATCAAGTAGGGTAATGTTTGTGGTTTTGATCTCATATGCTTTGCCACCCGATACTTGTTACAGACTTACATTTTTAGTTGATATTACTTTATTTATATGTATTGTTTTCTTTTTTTCATCTTTACAAGTTATGTTGAGGGTTGAGTTTATGAATCGTGCACTTTATCTTCAGGATGTTGGGGGATAGGCCTGTTTGACGTTCTGCTCTAGTTGTCTAATAGCCTGTTTTGCCCCTTTCTTTTCCATATTTTGCCCCACTTTTTTCCAGGTTAGATGATGAAAGGCTAAGCACTGCAAGGTATAATATGACCCCAGGGTAGAAGAGGAAAGACTAAACATGACTGTAAGGTACCTCTACATCCCAGAGTAGAAGAGGAAAGACTAAACATGACTGTAAGGTACCTCTACATCCCAGGGTAGAAGAGGAAAAACTAAACATGACTGTAAGGTACCTCTACATCCCAGGGTAGGAGAGGAAAGACTAAACATGACTGTAAGATACCTCTACATCCCAGAGTAGAAGAGGAAAGACTAAACATGACTGTAAGGTACCTCTACATCCCAGGGTAGAAGAGGAAAAACTAAACATGACTGTAAGGTACCTCTACATCCCAGAGTAGAAGAGGAAAGACTAAACAAGACTGTAAGATACCTCTACATCCCAGGGTAGGAGAGGAAAGACTAAACAAGACTGTAAGGTACCTCTACATCCCAGGGTAGAAGAGGAAAGACTAAACAAGACTGTAAGGTATCTCTATATCCCAGGGTAGAAGAGGAAAGACTAAACAAGACTGTAAGGTATCTCTACATCCCAGGGTAGAAGAGGAAAGACTAAAGACTGTAAGGTATCTCTACATCCCAGGGTAGAAGAGGAAAGACTAAACAAGACTGTAAGGTACCTCTACATCCCAGGGTAGAAGAGGAAAGACTAAACAAGACTGTAAGATACCTCTACATCCCAGGGTAGAAGAGGAAAGACTAAACAAGACTGTAAGGTACCTCTACATCCCAGGGTAGAAGAGGAAAGACTAAACAAGACTGTAAGGTACCTCTACATCCCAGGGTAGAAGAGGAAAGACTAAACAAGACTGTAAGGTACCTCTACATCCCAGGGTAGAAGAGGAAAGACTAAACAAGACTGTAAGGTACCTCTACATCCCAGGGTAGAAGAGTAAAGACTAAACAAGACTGTTAGGTACCTCTACATCCCAGGGTAGAAGAGGAAAGACTAAACAAGACTGTAAGGTATCTCTACATCCCAGGGTAGAAGAGGGAAGACTAAACAAGACTGTAAGGTACCTCTACATCCCAGGGTAGAAGAGGAAAGACTAAACAAGACTGTAAGATACCTCTACATCCCAGGGTAGAAGAGGAAAGACTAAACAAGACTGTAAGATACCTCTACATCCCAGGGTAGAAGAGGAAAGACTAAACAAGACTGTAAGGTACCTCTACATCCCAGGGTAGGAGAGGAAAGACTAAACAAGACTGTAAGGTACCTCTACATCCCAGGGTAGAAGAGGAAAGACTAAACATGACTGTTAGGTATCTCTATGTGTACAATCAAACACCCCAGGGTAGAAGAGGAAAGACTAAATGAGACCATGCGGTACCTCCGATTCCCAGCACAGAAGAGGAATAAAAATAATGAACCTAGACACCTGACTATCAATTCCATGCTGTTGCCATCTGTGGGGTGTCTTGTGATCTTGCTCCGGCAGATGAAATCAATATAATTATCATTATTCCAAAATATGAACGCTGGAACACTGGAAATTGGCTTGATACTCCAGCATAGAAGTGTCACAAACAAGACAAATAGAATGTGTGAATAATTATACAAAACTCCTTTGAGGCAGACACAGCAATAAATGCTCTCTCTTGTTTTTGACATTTGAAAAGAAAGGAGGAAAGGCACAGGTTTTATAACTTCAAATGATTATCTTTCAGCTGCATATGTTTAACAGTGCTTTTGATTCAACCAAAGTCTAAGGTATTATGTCAGATAAGTTCCTGTACTTTGCAGGCTTCGTGATGTCTTGTTCTTTTGTTGTAATATTTAGTGTTTCCATTTCTGTATAGTTTATTTGTTGTATGAAAAAAACAGATGTTTCTTGCTGCTGCTGCAAGCATTTGCAATGTATGTTGAACACAAGAATGATTGACATTTTTGATTGCCTAAACTATACACTGTTCAAGGATGTAAGCTTGATGTAAGGTTACAAGTTAGTTGCATGTCCTTTTTTACAGGACATCACAGTCAATCCCAGCATTTTCCAACTGTTTTGGAATTTCTAAACAGGGTTTCCGTTCAGTTGTTTGCCATTGTTTTCTGAATGGCTGTCACTCAGACCATTGTGAAAATCAACACAAAGCTGTCTACTTCCAGACCACCTGCGGCCTAGTATGTCAGGGTTGTGAAACTGTTCATATCTCTGAGCCACTGACGCTGGTTGACCTACTGTAGGACCTTTACTAAACATTCTTGTAGTTTGTCTTCTGTGATGTAGTGGATATGTCCTCCCTGTACTGTACTGTTATCCCTGTGAATTTCCTATCTCTGCTGTAACTTCTTGCTGTTAATTGTCCTATCTGTACTGTAACTTCTTGCTGTGAATGTCCTATCTAATGTGACTGTCATCCTTGTGAATGTCCTATCTCTCTGCTGTGAATTTTCTCTCTGTTAATGTCCCTATGTCTCCTGAAAGTGTAGTATGTCCTCTTGTAATTCCTGTCTCTGAAGATACTTGTTTGTGTCAGGAAATACAGTCCTTGACAATGAATGTTCTGTCTTGTGAAGGTCTGGACTCAATTCTGTGAATGTCCTCATAGCTCTTGACTCTGTGTCAAACATGGTGGATAAGCTGTTGAGCAGTTAAGTCCACTGGAGTGTTTCTGCTTCTGGCTATGGTTTGCTTACGCATTTTCCTCATGTTGACTGGTAACACATGGTTCCATCACACAGATACTGATTTAAGTGTGTGGAGCGATTTCATGTGGAATGCTTTGGATTTCATGTGGAATGCTTTTACATCTGTCTATGGTGGTTTGTATTGTGAATGGCATGTTCAGCAAAATTACGAATGGCCAGCTTCTGATCGAGCTGATTTTGCCTTATACAGTAATGTGTGTGAAACTGCTGGTTTTCTAGTGGCTGCCGCTTCCATCCATGATGAACTGTAATTCTTGTTGTGGACTATTGTGGTAGCAGCCTTATGCATGTATGCCTGTGTTTGCAATTGATTTGTCAGGACTGCTGTCTGTTCCACTTTTCACATGGGACGATGAATAGCATTTTGTGTGATATTCACAGGTACAATGAGGAGCATTTTGTGTGATATTCACAGGAACAGAGCATTATGGGGTGACCCTTTGCCGTGAAGTTGGAACCACAACTAATGGCTAACATCTGTGTGAACGTCATCATGTACCCCGTGATCCAGTCCTCCCATTATGTCCTCATAATTTGTGTGTGTGTGTGCCCGCCTGTTTTGAATCAAGCATAGTCCATACACACTGCATCTAGTAGTGCTGTAGTGCTGGACTTAATTTTGTATGTGGATAAGCTTTTCTTATTAACAGTGTTCCTTGCTATCAGGCAAACCCACTCCAGCTTCAGGGGTACTTGTACTCAGCATTTTAGTCCAGCTGTCCAGTGTTGGGGTTCAACCCCTTACCTCGGAAATAGCATACTGGTTGTTTAAGAACACACGGTCTTATCCATTCAGCCATGCTGACCTACAATTAATAAATTAATCTGCACCGTGTAAATTGTGTATGAGAAATATTGATACCCTAGAAGTTGTATGATGTGCCATAATTGTGAATTAGTCACAAAGTGTATTTTAAATTATTTGTGTGCTGTCAATGAGTTCCTGGCAAAGAGGAGGGACGTTGTCAATGTCCCTTTTGACACAGTCACATGCTGCAATGTTCCTTTTGACATACAGTCACGTGCTGCAATGCTGATGACTGCAATATTTCAACCCAACAAACGTTCACACCAAGGTTTTGTTACACCCCAGTCTATATTCTCATGTATTTGCTAATATCTGTTGACGCTTTGTTAATATTTCATGAAACTTTGCACTCTGTAAATTTAAGTTTTTACTTTTTTCAGTCCCAGAAGGTTTTTCACACAAAAACTTCATGTTTTAAAATGTATCTCCTCTCATCTCTCGTTGTTCTTCTTGGCACATGCGATGTCAGGGTGAAGCATAAACAGCGGGAGGGTGCCCGTTTATGTGCTTCGTATATCGAGATTCCCGTGGATTCTGTTAATATTCATTGTTCATGTACAATCCTACCACACAGTATTCCCACAGACCAGGTTTGGAGACAAATACAGAGGGAACAGTTGTCACTGAGACGGGCAGACAAGCTGCTTCAGCAGGGAAGTGAACAGGGGGTCAAGCAGCTGTGACGTGTACGGAGCATATGGTGCCAGTCCCATGTGTGTACAGATTAGCTGTTCCAGCGTGTGAAGTGTACAGGGCATGTGGTGCCAGCCTTATGTGTGTACAGATCAGCTGGCACTGGACAGGGGAAGTGTACTGGGCAGACAGTGCCAGCCCCATGTGTGTACAGATCAGCTGGCACTGGACGGGAAGTGTACGGGGCAGACGATGCCAGCCCCATGTGTGTACAGATCAGCTGACACTGGACGAGTGAAGTGTGCGGGGTAGACAGTGCCAGCCCCATGTGTGTACAGATCAGCTGGCACTGGACGGGAAGTGTACGGGGCAGACGATGCCAGCCCCATGTGTGTACAGATCAGCTGTTCCAGCGTGTGAAGTGTACAGGGCATGTGGTTCCAGCCTTATGTGTGTACAGATCAGTTGGCACTGGACAAGGGAAATGTATGGGGCATACAGTGCCAGCTCCATGTGTGTACAGATCAGTTGGCACTGGACGAGTGAAGTGTATGGGGCAGACGATGCCAGCTCCATGTGTATACCGATCAGCTGGCACTGGACGAATGAAGTGGTCAGCGCCACACCGGCTGCCTTTACTTCCTGAAACATTTCCTGGCGCTCATTGTAGGCCGGGTAAATTTGCCAAGCCTGGTCAGTGTGTCAAATATCTCCACCTCACAGGAGGTTTGATCACATGACCAACAGCCTAACCTATGTTTGCCAGCCACTCCTCGCCACACATCCCTGTTCTTCAGTATGCTCTGACCAAATGTGGACCAAGGAGCCACATGGTGCAGTGTTTGGGACTCAATGCAGGAGCTAATCACACATTCTTCAGCGACTGAAAAGGTTCAAAATTAAAATGATTAATTGTTCACACTTTGCTGTGATTTAGTTGGCATTCTCTGGCCACAGAAGTGAATCCTGTGTTACATTGTGTCTGTATCACTTATATATATAACTATATTATCATGCTTTCTCAATAAAGGTAAACACATATCAACATCTGTGTTCTCTTTCTTTGAATCTGTCATATATGAGACCTTTCTTTGAATCTGTCATATATGAAACCTTTCTTTGAATCTGTCATATATGAGACTTTTCTTTGAATCTGTCATATATGAGACCATTCATTGTTTACCATTTGTTTTGATTATAGTTATCCCTGAACCGACCCAACATCATGTAGTGACTAATAGTGGCATCTTGAAAAATAAAAAGTACAACTCTGACCTCATCATTGCTCATATGTTATTTAGTAGGTCATGAACAGTTTGAGTCTAATGCCCTCTCCACAGTTGTTTTCCTCTTCTGATTATTATTTCAGACTAGCTTTGACCATCAATCAGGTGCCATCTCCACAATGAAGGTTGGTTGCAGTGGATCTTCAACATCCATCTCGCCTTGTTTGTAGATTCTGTCAGACTTGTTATCCATCTCTTGATGTTATCTTCCCACTTGTATCCTTCTCTATCCCTTGCTCGCTCGCTTTCAACCTTACCCTCCAGTTAACATTACGAAATATTTCACTTAATTTTTATTTATTTCATCAACTTTATTTTCATTCCAAGTGGCCATCAATCATCCCATTTCATTTCAATTGCATGTCATATCAACTCCTCACAGTTTCGTCTTAATCTTGTCGTATCAACTCATTACACACAGTCTCATTTTACTCATGTCTTATCAACTCTTCAGTCTCATCTTAATCTTGTCTTATCAACTCATTACAGTCTCATCTTAATTATGTCATAACTCATCACACGGTATCATGTCAGTCAAGCCATATCAACTCATCACACAGTATCATCTTAATCGTTTCATCTCATCTCATTACACAATCTCATCTTAGTCGTGTCATATCAACAGTGTTGCCATCTCCCTTTGATGAAAAAGCACCAAAATCTTTTAGGAAGCACCAAAAAAAAGCACCAATTATTTTTATTACAAATGTAACAAGGTAGCACAGTATAATTTATTATTATCACTTCATATTACAGTGAAGTTTATTCCAGATCCGCCAAACCCCAATCAGAACTACTTTCGAGCCAAAAAAAGCACCAAATTGCAATACTATTTTTTTTGGGAAATCACTAAAACAAGCTCTGGCGGTATTATTCAAAATGTTATAAAGTAGCACATTATAATTTATTATTATCACTGAATATTAGAATGAAGTTTATTCCAGATCTGCCAAATCCCAGTCAGACAACTCCTCTTCAGTTTCTGTAGCTATTTCCTGTTGTGTTTGCTCCTGTGATGATGAGGATGAGGAGGGTGATTGAAAGAAACATGTATATGCCTCCTGTGATCCAATTTTTCGTAGAATATCCTTAGATAGTTTATAATCATGACAGCATTTGCCATATCTTTTCATTCCATATCTAATAGCCAAAACAGCTGTCAAACTCTTGATGCTCAGTCTATTCCGCAATTTTGATTTTATAACTCCCATCTGACTGAAAATACGCTCCACGTCCGCATTAGAATGAGGTAAAATGAGCACAGTTAAAGCTAAATCTGTAAGATCTTGGAAAGGATTTTCACCGATGGCATCCCTGTATGAGGCTATTTCTGCCCACAGTCCAAGTGTGTCAGAGGTCTGTGTCCACTGCATATGATAAAGTTTTCTCCACTGGAAATCGATGCGGGTGAGAGTAGCTGCATCTTCTACAAACATTTTAGCAAGATCCAATATACAGGGCTTCATTGGCTGTAGACATCCACTTCCACTAAGACATGACATGTACTGCAACACTCGAACGTTAGCGGGTGTACGTAAACGCAGCTGTGTCAATAGCTCTATTAAAAACTGGATGCACCTTCCACGAATTTCTTTCTCATCGGGAAACTTGTAGTCTGCTATTAAAGGGAGTTAAATTAGTTGAATATTGCGCGGTAACGTACTAAGACTGTTTTACTCCCTCGCTTCAGTTCAAATTCGACTTTTTAGTGTTCCCAAAATGAATTTGAAAGTAATTTTTACCCACCCCAAAAAGCACCAAAAAAAATTTGTGAAGCACTAAATTTAAAGGAAAATTTTCGCACTAACTGACTTGAAAAAGCACTAAATTTAGCGCGAAAAGTACTAAAATGGCAACACTGCATATCAACTCATCACACCCAGTCTCATCTTAGTCATGTCATCTCCTCAACCTGTTATCTCTTGTCGTATCAACTTCCCAGAATAAACAGTTTGGTATAAGCCACTCGGATCCTGGGCTATTGAACACCTTAAACATCCTCGGTTGTTGGCAGTCGGTCAGAGCAGGCCAAAATGGCGTTCCCTGGCAAAATTGTAAAATGAGAAAATCATGCCACAAAATGAATACTGATAGCACAAGAAGTTCTGGTTCACAATCGGCTAGAATAGAACAATATCAACCAGCGGCTAGAGCGTTCTACGTGTAAACATCGGGATACAAGGAGAGAGGACGGCACGGGAAGAGATGGTGAGATGGAGTACAAGACACTGAAGAAACCAAATATGACAGCACAAGTGAAATACAGAATGACATCTGCCTCCTCGGTATTGACGATTCACGGCATAAGCAGTAGGGGAGAAGTGATTGTGGTATACTGGCACTTGGATCCCAGCCAGTGTTGTGAAGTCTGGTCACTATATTAAAATCTCAGATGATCGAGAGGGTTGCCGGGTCGTAATCGCCCATGTTTACTTCACACCAAGCACCCAATAAAGAAGAAGATATGTATTTGTCAATGTTCCAATATTTTAATAATTTCTTCCATGGTCAGTTTGTCAGAAATATTGAAGATATGGAAGGAATCAACATTGGGGGACGATGCATCAATAACATTAGATATGCAGATGATACAGTCTTGATTGCAGACAATGAACAGGACCTGCACAATTTAGTAGATGCGATTGTTACACACAGTGAACAACTAGGGTTAGAATTAAATTGTAAAAAGACACAGATTATGGTCGTCACTAGGAAGGACGAAATACCACAATGTAATATACAAGTAAATGGGAATATTCTTCAACAAGTGAGCAGGTACAATTATCTCGGAACAGTAATAACATCTGATGGGAGATGCCTTGAAGAGATTAGAACAAGAATCGCCATGGCAAAAGTAGCCTTTAGCAAGATGAAAAACATATTGACCAATAAAAAGATGTCAATTGAAACGAGAAAAAGAGTGTTGAGATGCTACATTGAACCTGTACTTTTATATGGATATGAAGCGTGGACAATGAGCAGTCAGGCTGAAAAACATCTGATGGCTGTAGAGATGTGGTTTCTGAGGAAAATGCAAAGAATACCATGGACAGCCAGAAAGACCAATGAACAAGTCCTTCAAGAAACAAATGAAGATCGTAAATTGATTAGAGAAATTAGACGTAGACAGTCAAAATTTTTGGGCATGTTATGAGAAGAAATTGATTGGAGAATTTGGTGACAACTGGTAAGATCGAGGGGAACAGACCAAGGGGAAGACCTAGAAGCAAGTACCTGGATGGCTTGGCCTTGTGGCATGGTCGAGACAGAAACACGGAGCTGATCCACGACTCTGGTGATCGAGTGAGATGGCAGAACATGACCGCCCACGCTTACCGGCATGGCACATGATGGATGGATGGATGGTCAGTTTGTCTTAACATCACCAAATGCCCTGCCAGCTAGCATAGGCGTTCATGGCTTTCCACAGGTCTCGGTCTTTGGTTTTCTGGATCAACTCTGCTGATGGTATTCCTCCATGCCACCGTCTCAATCCATCCATCATCATGTCTCCTGGTCTACTTCTGCCTCTATTCCCCTCGATCTTTCCAATTGTCACGATGTTCTCCAATGCCTCTCTCCTCATCACTTGACCGAAGAAAGATGTTTGTCTCTGTCTTATTGTTGTATATAATGTTCTAGTTTCATTAGCCTGTATCAGGCAGTTGTTGTTAGTCTCTCTCTCTCTCTCTCTCTCTCTCTCTCTCTCTCTCTCTCTCTCTCTCTCTCTCTCTCTCTCTCTCTCTCTCTCTCTCTCTCTCTCTCTCTCTCTCTCTCTCTCTCTCTCTCTCTCTCTCTCTCTCTCTCTCTCTCTCTCTCTCTCTCTCTCTCTCTCTCTCAGAAAATCGTACAAAGGCTGTAGAAATAAGAATACAGAACAAAATAAGTAACATTCGTGAACATAAATACGCGCGTTCCCCCGACCCCCAAGATTTTGCGAATGAAAGGCAGACAATGAAGAAATAAAATGAGACAAAGCAAATATTTCAGCCACTATAAGAGGCTTGTCACTCTTAAATAGCCATATTGGAGTGAAATGTCGAAGGCAGGCGAGCAAGAGGCAGACCGTGATACGAACGCTTAGATAACGTCAAAATATAGACGAAGATTTGTATAGTCCCTCTTGTATACCACTAGGGTGAGAGACGGAAAGTGTTGGAGATTGATTACAACCACCTCATTGTGGAGACGGCACCTAATCTGATGATTGAGTGAGAAACAATGTAAACCAAAACAATTCGCATCGGATGAGGATGTTCAATCAAAGAAAAACAGGATGGAAACAGTGTGATTCAGTCAAGGTTCCCACGCTGCACACCAGCGGTTAACAGAATGGGCGGTATGACCTCTCTGTGTGTAATACACTCTGAGAAACAGCACGATTTATTACTGTACAGTAGACTTAATGCCAAGACAGGAACCAAAGTTATATAGTGTCAGAGCGCTCACCTACAAATACAGTTATTATGGGTTCTTTTCCTAGCAAGTGAAGCGTGGGATTCCGTCCGACTAAAGTGATTCCTGGGTCTACCCGGCGTCATAAATTGGGCACAAATTTATGAGGAACTAGGAGTTTCAGATCCAGCATAGGAGCTGCGAGTTTATTTTTATTGAGCTGCAATCGCTGGCTTTGAACTCAAGCGTAGTCTAAACAACTGCTACTGATTCTAGTGCGCCGAACTGCTGTTTGCTCGTGGTTTAGTTTTCCCTATTACAAATGTCCCTCGCCCTCAGGCGAACCCACTCCAACTTCTGAGGTTCTAATATCTAAGGTTAAGATACTCCCTAGAAGATACCATCCTCGGGCTGCCAGAAGTTAGGACTTCTCATGTGCCAAACACGGCATAGTGAGGCTAGGGTAGTCATTCTCATTGCCCCGCTGTCATTATTTGGTAGACAACTGCCGGGAAATTCGTCAATGGTATGAGCGTCGGTTGTTCAGAAAGCACTAGCAAACGTCTTCTTCTTATAGTTCATACCGTGTGGCCTTGGTGATCATGTCTGTCCACATACCTGTCTTGTGTGCCGCCAATCATTTCTGATACCGATGTTTCTCCTTGACATGGTGAAAACTGTTCAGCATTTTCTCTTCACCCCTCACCCCGCCTCTCCTACACTCCAAATTCCCATGACATGCCAAACGAACGTGAGCTGTCTTCTGCTGATGCGAGTAACTATTTCTTTGTGTGAGTTCACTTCTTTCAAGGCGTCATCATTTATTCGTCCACTGCGTTTACACAATTTCCAAAATATGATATGCAATCCATCTTGTCAACGATTGGATGGCACATTATGGAAACCAGTCACGTGATTGCTCAGGACAATGCGTTTCTTGTGTTGTTTAACATAAAATGGTCGCATGTAAAAGCTGGTTGAGGCAATTGCCATTTATTTACCTAAGCCAACTTTGTGCAAACAAAATACATGATAGTCAGTTTAAAATTTCCGTGGTAGACAATTCAAATTACCTAAGGCCTATCCACGTCAATATGGAAGCACTATACTCGAGTTTCACCCTCATTTGAGCTCATCAGTAGTGCATATCCCTGACCGGATCCGGAAACAGTCCCGGATCACGCGTGTGAAGTGGGTGTGTAAACCACGCGGCACACACTGGACACACCAAATTATCACAACAGAACATCACAACGCTACCCATCGTAGGCTATGCTCAAGATTGCCCAATCGCCGCGACCGACGTCCGTCAATCGATGGGACCCGAACGATCAGGACTTCTCACTGGCAAGGAACACCAGGCCTCCTAAATCCAGTGAGCAATAATCAATTGATTATGTGGTTGTTTCGGGATTTGAAATTTAAATATTGAGCACAACCCACTACTGGCAACGCCGATCGCATTCTGGTATGAACCTAAGGCCTATCCACGTCAATATGGAAGCACTATACTCGAGTTTCGCCCTCATTTGAGCTCATCAGTAGTGCATATCCCTGACCGGATCCGGAAACAGTCCCGGATCACGCGTGTGAAGTGGGTGTGTAAACCACGCGGCACACACTGGACACACCAAATTATCACAACAGAACATCACAACGCTACCCATCGTAGGCTATGCTCAAGATTGCCCAATCGCCGCGACCGACGTCCGTCAATCGATGGGACCCGAACGATCAGGACTTCTCACTGGCAAGGAACACCAGGCCTCCTAAATCCAGTGAGCAATAATCAATTGATTATGTGGTTGTTTCGGGATTTGAAATTTAAATATTGAGCACAACCCACTACTGGCAACGCCGATCGCATTCTGGTATGAACCTAAGGCCTATCCACGTCAATATGGAAGCACTATACTCGAGTTTCGCCCTCATTTGAGCTCGTCAGTAGTGCATATCCCTGACCGGATCCGGAAACAGTCCCGGATCACGCGTGTGAAGTGGGTGTGTAACCACGCGGCACACACTGGACACACCAAATTATCACAACAGAACATCACAACGCTACCCATCGTAGGCTATGCTCAAGATTGCCCAATCGCCGCGACCGACGTCCGTCAATCGATGGGACCCGAACGATCAGGACTTCTCACTGGCAAGGAACACCAGGCCTCCTAAATCCAGTGAGCAATAATCAATTGATTATGTGGTTGTTTCGGGATTTGAAATTTAAATATTGAGCACAACCCACTACTGGCAACGCCGATCGCATTCTGGTATGAACCTAAGGCCTATCCACGTCAATATGGAAGCACTATACTCGAGTTTCACCCTCATTTGAGCTCATCAGTAGTGCATATCCCTGACCGGATCCGGAAACAGTCCCGGATCACGCGTGTGAAGTGGGTGTGTAAACCACGCGGCACACACTGGACACACCAAATTATCACAACAGAACATCACAACGCTACCCATCGTAGGCTATGCTCAAGATTGCCCAATTGACGGACGTCGGTCGCGGCGATTGGGCAATCTTGAGCATAGCCTACGATGGGTAGCGTTGTGATGTTCTGTTGTGATAATTTGGTGTGTCCAGTGTGTGCCGCGTGGTTTACACACCCACTTCACACGCGTGATCCGGGACTGTTTCCGGATCCGGTCAGGGATATGCACTACTGATGAGCTCAAATGAGGGTGAAACTCGAGTATAGTGCTTCCATATTGACGTGGATAGGCCTTAGGTTCATACCAGAATGCGATCGGCGTTGCCAGTAGTGGGTTGTGCTCAATATTTAAATTTCAAATCCCGAAACAACCACATAATCAATTGATTATTGCTCACTGGATTTAGGAGGCCTGGTGTTCCTTGCCAGTGAGAAGTCCTGATCGTTCGGGTCCCATCGATTGACGGACGTCGGTCGCGGCGATTGGGCAATCTTGAGCATAGCCTACGATGGGTAGCGTTGTGATGTTCTGTTGTGATAATTTGGTGTGTCCAGTGTGTGCCGCGTGGTTACACACCCACTTCACACGCGTGATCCGGGACTGTTTCCGGATCCGGTCAGGGATATGCACTACTGACTGAGCTCAAATGAGGGCGAAACTCGAGTATAGTGCTTCCATATTGACGTGGATAGGCCTTAGGTTCATACCAGAATGCGATCGGCGTTGCCAGTAGTGGGTTGTGCTCAATATTTAAATTTCAAATCCCGAAACAACCACATAATCAATTGATTATTGCTCACTGGATTTAGGAGGCCTGGTGTTCCTTGCCAGTGAGAAGTCCTGATCGTTCGGGTCCCATCGATTGACGGACGTCGGTCGCGGCGATTGGGCAATCTTGAGCATAGCCTACGATGGGTAGCGTTGTGATGTTCTGTTGTGATAATTTGGTGTGTCCAGTGTGTGCCGCGTGGTTTACACACCCACTTCACACGCGTGATCCGGGACTGTTTCCGGATCCGGTCAGGGATATGCACTACTGATGAGCTCAAATGAGGGTGAAACTCGAGTATAGTGCTTCCATATTGACGTGGATAGGCCTTAGGTTCATACCAGAATGCGATCGGCGTTGCCAGTAGTGGGTTGTGCTCAATATTTAAATTTCAAATCCCGAAACAACCACATAATCAATTGATTATTGCTCACTGGATTTAGGAGGCCTGGTGTTCCTTGCCAGTGAGAAGTCCTGATCGTTCGGGTCCCATCGATTGACGGACGTCGGTCGCGGCGATTGGGCAATCTTGAGCATAGCCTACGATGGGTAGCGTTGTGATGTTCTGTTGTGATAATTTGGTGTGTCCAGTGTGTGCCGCGTGGTTACACACCCACTTCACACGCGTGATCCGGGACTGTTTCCGGATCCGGTCAGGGATATGCACTACTGACTGAGCTCAAATGAGGGCGAAACTCGAGTATAGTGCTTCCATATTGACGTGGATAGGCCTTAGGTTCATACCAGAATGCGATCGGCGTTGCCAGTAGTGGGTTGTGCTCAATATTTAAATTTCAAATCCCGAAACAACCACATAATCAATTGATTATTGCTCACTGGATTTAGGAGGCCTGGTGTTCCTTGCCAGTGAGAAGTCCTGATCGTTCGGGTCCCATCGATTGACGGACGTCGGTCGCGGCGATTGGGCAATCTTGAGCATAGCCTACGATGGGTAGCGTTGTGATGTTCTGTTGTGATAATTTGGTGTGTCCAGTGTGTGCCGCGTGGTTACACACCCACTTCACACGCGTGATCCGGGACTGTTTCCGGATCCGGTCAGGGATATGCACTACTGACTGAGCTCAAATGAGGGCTGAAACTCGAGTATAGTGCTTCCATATTGACGTGGATAGGCCTTAGGTTCATACCAGAATGCGATCGGCGTTGCCAGTAGTGGGTTGTGCTCAATATTTAAATTTCAAATCCCGAAACAACCACATAATCAATTGATTATTGCTCACTGGATTTAGGAGGCCTGGTGTTCCTTGCCAGTGAGAAGTCCTGATCGTTCGGGTCCCATCGATTGACGGACGTCGGTCGCGGCGATTGGGCAATCTTGAGCATAGCCTACGATGGGTAGCGTTGTGATGTTCTGTTGTGATAATTTGGTGTGTCCAGTGTGTGCCGCGTGGTTACACACCCACTTCACACGCGTGATCCGGGACTGTTTCCGGATCCGGTCAGGGATATGCACTACTGACGAGCTCAAATGAGGGCGAAACTCGAGTATAGTGCTTCCATATTGACGTGGATAGGCCTTAGGTTCATACCAGAATGCGATCGGCGTTGCCAGTAGTGGGTTGTGCTCAATATTTAAATTTCAAATCCCGAAACAACCACATAATCAATTGATTATTGCTCACTGGATTTAGGAGGCCTGGTGTTCCTTGCCAGTGAGAAGTCCTGATCGTTCGGGTCCCATCGATTGACGGACGTCGGTCGCGGCGATTGGGCAATCTTGAGCATAGCCTACGATGGGTAGCGTTGTGATGTTCTGTTGTGATAATTTGGTGTGTCCAGTGTGTGCCGCGTGGTTACACACCCGCTTCACACGCGTGATCCGGGACTGTTTCCGGATCCGGTCAGGGATATGCACTACTGACTGAGCTCAAATGAGGGCGAAACTCGAGTATAGTGCTTCCATATTGACGTGGATAGGCCTTAGGTTCATACCAGAATGCGATCGGCGTTGCCAGTAGTGGGTTGTGCTCAATATTTAAATTTCAAATCCCGAAACAACCACATAATCAATTGATTATTGCTCACTGGATTTAGGAGGCCTGGTGTTCCTTGCCAGTGAGAAGTCCTGATCGTTCGGGTCCCATCGATTGACGGACGTCGGTCGCGGCGATTGGGCAATCTTGAGCATAGCCTACGATGGGTAGCGTTGTGATGTTCTGTTGTGATAATTTGGTGTGTCCAGTGTGTGCCGCGTGGTTACACACCCACTTCACACGCGTGATCCGGGACTGTTTCCGGATCCGGTCAGGGATATGCACTACTGACGAGCTCAAATGAGGGCGAAACTCGAGTATAGTGCTTCCATATTGACGTGGATAGGCCTTAGGTTCATACCAGAATGCGATCGGCGTTGCCAGTAGTGGGTTGTGCTCAATATTTAAATTTCAAATCCCGAAACAACCACATAATCAATTGATTATTGCTCACTGGATTTAGGAGGCCTGGTGTTCCTTGCCAGTGAGAAGTCCTGATCGTTCGGGTCCCATCGATTGACGGACGTCGGTCGCGGCGATTGGGCAATCTTGAGCATAGCCTACGATGGGTAGCGTTGTGATGTTCTGTTGTGATAATTTGGTGTGTCCAGTGTGTGCCGCGTGGTTTACACACCCACTTCACACGCGTGATCCGGGACTGTTTCCGGATCCGGTCAGGGATATGCACTACTGACTGAGCTCAAATGAGGGCTGAAACTCGAGTATAGTGCTTCCATATTGACGTGGATAGGCCTTAGGTTCATACCAGAATGCGATCGGCGTTGCCAGTAGTGGGTTGTGCTCAATATTTAAATTTCAAATCCCGAAACAACCACATAATCAATTCAAATTACTGCGGGAATATGTGTTTTGTATATTTCAGCTTGAAGGATTTATCTTATTGGTTTAGTTTATGTTGTGAGATTTATGCTTTAATGTACCGGACGAAATAAAGCGAAATGTGCCAGGCAATAAATCGTGCAATCTATTGTTTGTGTCTTCGTTATTCAAATTCACTACGGGAAAACATTGTTTTGAATGTTGTAGTTGTCCAGTTTCATAATTTATAATTCTTCCTTTTGTTTTGTACTAGTGTCATTCTGTTCCTCCCCCACCCCCATCCCTCACCCCCGTTATTTCATTGCCTCATAGGGTTCCCCGCTCTATATGTTTGGGAACCGTTGCAGCAGAAGATGAGTCTACCTCGGCATAATGTCAAGGTTGAACAACTCGGCCAGTTTCTCATTTCAAAGGTCAAAGGTCAACAGTTTAATAATAAAGTTCTTAGCGTATTACAGTTTAATTTCTGAAATTGTCCAGGCATTTCTCTGACACTCTAACCCCTATTAACTCTGTATATATCTAATCAACTGGAGAATGTTATCCTAGAGAAAAACGATGTTGTGAAAGTTTGTTGTGAAGACCGTGCCCGACCGGAAGTGATAGCACAGCGCCATCACTGGCTGCCAGCAGAAGACAAGTCTGAGGATCGTCTCCAGCAGTTGTTGTTGTTGTACAAGTTGGTCCCTCTCTATCTCTCGTTTTCTCTCTCTCGCTGACCTCTTGGCCTTTCTTTCTTACATATTGCTTCATCTCTTATCATATATTAGTTATATATCTCTTTGTACGCGCAGTCAGATTCTTCTTGTGTTACTTAACTTATGTAGTTAGTGCATGCGAGAACGCTTCCTACCACAGCAATGTTCGTCACGATTTAAAATTGGGTGTTTACAAATACTAATACACATGGAACCATCACAGTTGGATACAACTTAACAAAACCAATCCAACGGTATCTCAATGAAGACTGTACGTCAATTCTAAGCGGAGATATTATAATTTGTGTGTCGTGATCTACATAAGGAAGTGTACACACGAATCTGAGCAAATGAGCAGTTCTGCTCACTGCAGACGGCCCAGTAAATTGGGAGCTAAGAACATTACATTTTGCCTTCTATTAGACTATTGTTGTGGCTTGTTTATTTTTAAACTAACCACATAGCAACCATATATCATTGTGTCCTGGGTGGCGAGGCCTAATTTGACATAGTGTATTTTTCCATAGGATGTGCCTGACCTAATTAATAATTAAAAATAGTTCAAATTAATATTCATTAAATGTCATGTGCATTGCTAATTATTAGCAACCAAACCTGGCAAGATTTATATTTTATTATGCGACTGGTAAAAGGAAGGTCATAGCCACATTCCTGTTTTGATAGGATGTGTTGCGACCTAATTAACGATTACAAATAGCCGCCCATTTATATTCATTAAATGTCATGTTGAATGTTCATTATTTGGCAAAGAAAAATGAAAATGTACTCACATAATTTGATGTACCCCCGTGGTGTACTCTGCATTGCGACAGCTTTCTTTTGTTGATTAAATATCCTGCAATAATGTCAGTAAATAAGTTTGTAACTGCTGCATAAATTAAGCAATCACTATAGCTAATAATTGATTTATACTCCTCACAAATCAGCTGAATGATGCTGATGTTGACAGCAATGTCCTGTAAAGGATATGCGAATTAAAAAAAAAAAAATTACACTATTCTGTAACTAAAAGTGAACTATTAATAATTAACTACTAACTTTAAAAAAAAAAAAATTGTTTCATGGTATTTCATTTTAAATTTACATAATTATGTACTGCTGTGCTGTTCACCCGGGAAGGTTACCATGGTCAACAAATGCCTGCAGACGCTGGATGTGTGGGCCTAAAGGCGCAGTATTGCAGCTTCACTGTAAACAGGCACAACACAATCACAACCGAAAAAAGATTCGATGAGCACAGAAGGACGACAACATGAAACCATTTGTTTTATGGGAAATAATCACCTATGATGTGAACCCATCATCTCTACTATGGGACATGGTCACCCATGATGTGAACCTATCACCTGTGTTATGGGACATGATGACCCCTTATGTGAACCCATCAATTGTGCTATGGGACATGATCACCCCTTATGTGAACCCATCAACTGTGCTATGGAAGATGATCACCCATGATGTAAACCCATCACCTGTGTTATGGGACATGGTCACCCATGATGTGAACTCATCACCTGTGTTATGGGCAAAACTTGGTGGAGTATTGATGCATGATAAGGCAGACGTGGTTGTGGCCTTGTGGGAGCACGTGTACACCTCGGAGGAGCAAATGGACCACCATGGTCTGGCAAGAATGCGACAGCGTGGGGTGACGAGAGGATCTGGCCGACGATCGACACTCAGAGGAAGGCGAGACGGACATATAATCAGATTGTTACTGGTACTATTAGTGTTGGAACTCTTCACTGGCTGCTGAGGATGGGGACAGAGCGCTTATGGGAATGCCCCGAATGCTGTGATGTCGGTTCCTAAATCAATCAATCAACCTGTGTTATGGGACATGATCATCCCTTATGTGAACCCATCACCTGTGTTATGGGACATGGTCACCCATGATGTGAACCGATCACCTGTGTAATGGGACATGGTCACCCCTTATGTGAACCCATCAATTGTGCTATGGGACATGATCACCCCTTATGTGAACCCATCAACTGTGCTATGGGACACGATCACCCCTGATGTGAACCCATCACTTGTGCTCATAATGTGTGACTGTAAGACAAGTGCTGTGTCCCTGTAATGTGTGACTGTAAGACAAGTGCTGTGTCCCTGTAATGACATGTGACTGTAAGACAAGTGCTGTGTCCCTGTAATGTGTGACTGTAAGACAAGTGCTGTGTCCCTGTAATAACATGTGACTGTAAGACAAGTGCTGTGTCCCTGTAATGACATGTGACTGTAAGACAAGTGCTGTGCCCCTGTAATGACGTGTGACTGTAAGACAAGTGCTGTGCCCCTGTAATGATGTGTGACTGTAAGACAAGTGCTGTGTCCCTGTAATGACATGTGACTGTAAGACAAGTGCTGTGCCCCTGTAATGACGTGTGACTGTAAGACAAGTGCTGTGCCCCTGTAATGATGTGTGACTGTAAGACAAGTGCTGTGCCCCTGTAATGACGTGTGACTGTAAGACAAGTGCTGTGTCCCTGTAATGACGTGTGACTGTAAGACAAGTGCTGTGCCCCTGTAATGACGTGTGACTGTAAGACAAGTGCTGTGCCCCTGTAATGATGTGTGACTGTAAGACAAGTGCTGTGCCCCTGTAATGACATGTGACTGTAAGACAAGTGCTGTGTCCCTGTAATGACATGTGACTGTAAGACAAGTGCTGTGTCCCTGTAATGTGTGACTGTAAGACAAGTGCTGTGTCCCTGTAATGACATGTGACTGTAAGACAAGTGCTGTGCCCCTGTAATGACATGTGACTGTAAGACAAGTGCTGTGTCCCTGTAATGACGTGTGACTGTAAGACAAGTGCTGTGTCCCTGTAATAACGTGTGACTGTAAGACAAGTGCTGTGTCCCGTAATGACATGTGACTGTAAGACAAGTGCTGTGTCCCTGTAATGACATGTGACTGTAAGACAAGTGCTGTGTCCCTGTAATGACATGTGACTGTAAGACAAGTGCTGTGTCCCTGTAATGACGTGTGACTGTAAGACAAGTGCTGTGTCCCTGTAATGACGTGTGACTGTAAGACAAGTGCTGTGTCCCTGTAATGACATGTGACTGTAAGACAAGTGCTGTGTCCCTGTAATGACATGTGACTGTAAGACAAGTGCTGTGTCCCTGTAATGACATGTGACTGTAAGACAAGTGCTGTGTCCCTGTAATGACATGTGACTGTAAGACAAGTGCTGTGTCCCTGTAATGACATGTGACTGTAAGACAAGTGCTGTGCCCCTGTAATGACATGTGACTGTAAGACAAGTGCTGTGCCCCTGTAATGACATGTGACTGTAAGACAAGTGCTGTGCCCCTGTAATGACATGTGACTCTAAGACAAGTGCTGTGCCCCTGTAATGACATGTGACTGTAAGACAAGTGCTGTGTCCCTGTAATGACATGTGACTGTAAGACAAGTGCTGTGTCCCTGTAATGACATGTCACTGTAAGACAAGTGCTGTGTCCCTGTAATGACATGTGACTGTAAGACAAGTGCTGTGTCCCTGTAATGACATGTGACTGTAAGACAAGTGCTGTGTCCCTGTAATGACGTGTGACTGTAAGACAAGTGCTGTGTCCCTGTAATGACGTGTGACTGTAAGACAAGTGCTGTGTCCCTGTAATGACGTGTGACTGTAAGACAAGTGCTGTGTCCCTGTAATGACATGTGACTGTAAGACAAGTGCTGTGTCCCTGTAATGACGTGTGACTGTAAGACAAGTGCTGTGTCCCTGTAATGACGTGTGACTGTAAGACAAGTGCTGTGTCCCTGTAATGACGTGTGACTGTAAGACAAGTGCTGTGTCCCTGTAATGACGTGTGACTGTAAGACAAGTGCTGTGTCCCTGTAATGACATGTGACTGTAAGACAAGTGCTGTGTACCTGTAATGACATGTGACTGTAAGACAAGTGCTGTGTACCTGTAATGACATGTGACTGTAAGACAAGTGCTGTGTCCCTGTAATGACATGTGACTGTAAGACAAGTGCTGTGCCCCTGTAATGACATGTGACTGTAAGACAAGTGCTGTGCCCCTGTAATGACATGTGACTGTAAGACAAGTGCTGTGCCCCTGTAATGACATGTGACTGTAAGACAAGTGCTGTGTCCCTGTAATGGCGTGTGACTGTAAGACAAGTGCTGTGCCCCTGTAATGACGTGTGACTGTAAGACAAGTGCTGTGTCCCTGTAATGACGTATGACTGTAAGACAAGTGCTGTGTCCCTGTAATGACGTGTGACTGTAAGACAAGTGCTGTGTCCCTGTAATGATGTGTGACTGTAAGACAAGTGCTGTGTCCCTGTAATGCAAGGCTAAAATCTCCACATTGAATCTTGAACTATATATATATATATATATCCAATCTCCCCTTACTTGCTTTTCAGATGGCAGAACATGAACACCCTGCTGTGGAGTGTGAGGAGGATGATGAGGACAACCCCAACTACAAACCTCCAGCCCCCAAGCCACTAGATGAGATTGTCAAGCAAGACGCAGAAGATGAGAGTCTTCGCAAATACAAGGAAGCCTTGCTTGGCGGTGTTCTAACTGGGAATGTTATTGGTATGATCAGTGTCCACATATTTGTGTTACTGTGCTAGCTGTTACTGACCTTTTGGAGATGTAACAGTAATTTATCATCATTTATGGATTTCTTTGTCCAGTTCTATCTACTCTAGTGTGGCAGTTTATCATATTTGTCTTGATCAAACCTTGCTCAACTTTGAAGTATGGAGGAGATATTATATTATTTTTTCTGTAGTCATTCCACTTCATCTTTAGTGTAGAGGTGCATTACATTTTGATCTTCTACCTTGATGCTCAGAGGGAGTCAGATATTATTTAGTTACTTTTCCTGTACCCTGGGGTATAGAGTTACAGTCTCATTTTATTTAATCATTCCTATTGTATACTATTGTAGGTCAGCTTGGATAATAATGCATGTTTTTAAACATCCGGTGAGCTGATGCCGAGGTAAGGGGTTCAACCCCTACACCGGACAGTTGGACAATGTTGGCCTATCGTCTTTGACTTGGGTATGTAAATTACAATTACCTCTGAAGTCTGAGTGGGTTGGCCTGATGGCGAGGGACACTGTTAAGCTAATCCACATGCAAAATTCAGTCCAGCACTACTAGAAAGTAGTGTGTATGGACTACTCTTGAGTTCAAAGCGAGCAAGCGCCAAAAAAATAACTTTTACCCTATTGTGTAGAGTTAGTCTTGTTTTATTTAGTCATTTCAGTTCTCCCCTGGAGTGACATAATGGTTCAGTAAATCAATCAGGTGTCACCTCCACAATGATGGTTGGCTGCAATGGAGCTCCAACACTGTCTATCTCTCGCCCTGACTGTACATTCTTTCAGATTGATGTTCATTCATCTCTTGATGTTATCTTCCCACTTGTTGATTGATTGATTTAGGAATCAACATCATAGCATTTGGGGCATTCCCATAAGTGCTCCGTCCCCATCCTCAGCAGCCAGCGAAGAGTTCTAACACTAATAGTACCAGTAGCAATCTGATTATAAGTCCGTCTCGCCTTTCCTCTGAGCGTTGAGCATCGGCCAGATCCCCTTGTCACTCCTCCATGTCTCATTCTTGCCAGACCATGGTAATCCATTTGCTCCTCCGAGGTGTGCACTTGTATTGTTGTCAACCTCTTGCTCACTTGCCCTCAACCTTGCCCTCAAGTATTCTTTTTGTAAGAGTATTATCTCTTTTAACGTAACCAAAATATTTCACTTGCCTCTTTTTTATTTCTTTCATCAACTCTCTTTTCATTCTCAGATTTTCTAGAACCTCTGTATTTGATTGTTTTTGATTCCATGAAATACAACATATTCGTCTCTGCATTTAAATTTTAAAGTGTTGACTTATTTATAATTGATGTATTTAACACCAAAGATACAAGTGACATATGCCTGGGTCATTGACATTGAGGTGAGTGATCTGTAGCGGGGCTATGAGAAAAACAACCAGCCCTGAGAAATAATGGTGAGGGTAGATGGAGACTCCCAGGGTGGATGGGGTGAGAGACAGTTTAGTTTTGTGTGAAGTCAGGAGACTGGAATGTCAGTTGGGGCTGAGACCGACTGAGGGTCGGATGTTTTGGACAGTTGAGTGTCAGGGCCAGAGAAGTATAGGTCCGTGGTCTGCAAGTGAATGATAGGGGAGTTAGTGATAGAATTCTGCCCTGTGGGTTTTCAGTGATGGGAATTCTGAGACGAAGGATTAAAGACTGAGCCCGGTTATCAGCAGACATAGGGTATTGAAGCCTAGCCCTAGAGAGGGTCGGATAGTTAGCAGAGGCTTCGACCCAGTGTGTGGGTTGTATTGTGTGAGGTCCAGCCATGGATAGTAGCTGGATAACTGTCTTGTGAATTGGAGATTAATAAGGCCTTGAGAAGGCAGTAATGTGTGCATGTTAAGTTGTGAGGAGGATACATATATTCTATGGATTATATTGTTTCTGGATATAGAATTATGTTCCATTTGTCCGTGTTCTTTCTGCATTAAAGGATTATGTGCGCCAACTCAATCTTGTTTAATGACTGGTGGATGTGCACTGCAGGGGTGAGTTGTATTATAAGACAGGAGGCTAGCTCAACTTACACTCTGTAATGACATACAAGGAGCAGTGTAACCTAGACAACGACCATCTCACTCAGTTATTATAAAGAACATCGTGAGAACAAGTAAAAAGTAACCTTAGGATATGGTATTGCTGTCTGATCTAGTTAGTCACTCACGTGTCTAGACTTCTGTGTGATACTGTTTCCTGATCTATAGTTAATCACTCAGATTGATTATTTGGTTGTTTCAGGATTTGAAATTTAAATATTGAGCACAACCCACTACTGGCAACGCTGATCGTATTCTGGTACGAACCTAAGGCCTATCCACGTCAATGTGGAAGCACTGTACTCGAGTTTCGCTCTCGTTTGAGCTCGTCAGCAGTGCATATCCCTGCCCGGATCCGGAGCATAGCCTACGATGGGTGACGTTGTGATATTCTGTTATGATAATTTGGCATGTCCAGTGTGTGCCGCATGGTTACACACCCGCTTCACACGCCAGTGATCCGGGGCTTGTTTCCGGATCCGGTCAGGGATATGCACTACTGACGAGCTCAAATGAGAGTGAAACTCGAGTATAGTGCTTCCATATTGACGTGGATAGGCCTTAGGTTCGTACCAGAATACGATCAGCGTTGCCAGTAGTGGGTTGTGCAAAATATTTAAATCACTCAGAAGTCAAGTCTTCTGTGTAATGCTGTTTCCTGATCTCTAGGTAGTCACTCAGATGTCTAGACTTCTGTTTGATACTGTTTTCTGATCTCCAGTTAGTCACTCAGATGTCTAGACTTGTATTTGATACTGTTTCCTGAACCGATGGGTCAGTGGTAAGAAACAGACGTAATGGCTGGGGCTTTATTGCAAAGGCTAATGGACGAGTCTTGAAAAAGGAGAGTCTGGCATATGAGACTATGGCATGAGAATGGAGGTGGAGGCAGTAACAGCGACATTCCGGTGGCTAGAGGAGACTACTGCAACACACGTTATATTCATTACAGATTCAAAGAGTATGCTTAGTAAGGTGGAGAAAGGAATGTTTCGTGTGGAATGGCTCTCGTCGCTTCAGAGGTCACAGATTGTGAGAATTGTATGGATATTTTGCCCTGGCCATGCGGGGATACGGGGGAATGAACAGGCTGAAAGGCTGGCAGGGAATGCACCTCTTGGTGGTACTTTGCCTATGGACAAGGGGGAGGTGGTCGTGCGCTTGTGGGACCAGGTAGAGAAAGCGGAGGAATAGATTGAGAATCCATATGTGGAAAGAATCGCCATGGCAAAAGTAGCCTTTAGCAAGATGAAAAACATACTGACCAATAAAAAGATGCCAATTGAAACGAAAAAAAGAGTGTTGGGGTGCTACATAGAACCTGTACTTTTATATGGATGTGAAACTTGGACAATGAGCAGCTAGGCTGAAAAACATCTGATGGCTGTAGAAATGTGGTTTCTGAGGAAAATGCAAAGAATACCATGGACAGCCAGAAAGACCAATGAACAAGTCCTTCAAGAAACAAATGAAGATCGTAAACTGATCAGAGACATTAGACGTAGACAGTCACAATTTTTTGGACATGTTATGAGAAGAAATGATTTGGAGAACTTGGTGACAACTGGTAAGATCGAGGGAAACAGACCAAGGGGAAGACCTAGAAACAAGTATCTGGATGGCTTGGCCTTGTGGCATGGTCGAGACAGAAACACGGAACTGATCCACGACTCTGGTGATCGAGTGAGATGGCAGAACATGACCGCCCAAGCTTACCGGCATGGCACATGATGGATGGATGGATGTGGAAAGAATGAGATTGCGGGGGATCGGCAGGGGTTCTGGAAGAATCTCAAAACTGAGAGGGAAGACCAGGAGAACTTTTAATCGGATAGCGGTGGGAGCGATTAGTAGTATGACTCTTCGCTGGCTGTTGAATGAGGGAACGAAGCACGTATGGGAATGTCCTGAGTACATATTTGTGTAATTGTTGTGCTTGTTAAAACTCCCCCATCATTTGAAAATTGTCAAATGTACACTGTAAATGTGTACTGCTTTGGTCAAATGTCACAATGAGAAAGTTAACCTATGATAGAATATTTTGTTTTTGGCGCTCGCTCGCTTTGAACTCAAGCGTATTGCATAGACACTATTTATAGTAATGATGGACTGAATTTGCATGTGGATTAGCTTTCCCTATTAACAGTGTCCCACGCCAACAGGCAAACCACTCCGACTTCAGAGGTACTTGTAATTTACATCCCAAGTCAAGGACGACAGGTCAACATTTTAGTCCAACTGTCCGGTGTAGGGGTTGAACCCCTTACCTCGGCATCAGCACACCGGATGTTTAAGAACATGCGTTCTTACCATTCAACCATGCTGTCCTGCGTAGAATATTTAAAATATGTGATCTGCTGGCAGCACATTAGGATCCAACATTCCCGATGCTAAGAATGTGCACTGAGCTGCATTGCTCATCATCATCATCATCATGTGCCATACCAATAAGTTAAAAATGGTTTAAAAGACAAGCGGATCGACTTCATTGCGCCAGGTTATAACCCATGTAGTTTGATCCTTCTCCGCGGAGCAGCCAACCAACCACCTGCCCAAAGCTTTCATCCCCAGGGGTCTCCAACAGACTTGAACTAGAGATCTGAATGACAAAGTCCGAACACTAACCCATGGCCTGCTGAACACCAGGCAGACAGCTGAACCACTCCACCACACAGGTCTGTGATGCTAGCGTGTGTGAGCCATCTCACACAGTCACCAGAGTCTGCCATCAGGTCTGTCTTCTCTAATAGCAACATGTGTGAGCAATTGTAGTTTGCCATCTCACACAGTCACCAGAGTCTGCCATCCGGTCTGTCTTCTCTCTGTGTTAGGCAACAGTAAGTCAGTGTGACAGTCATCCCGACGTCTGTCCTATGCTTCAATGAGTGCAGCCAGTAGATAAATTTATTTTTCAAATGATTTCATTGATCTGGTAGTCTCCCCAGTGATTGATATTTCTGTGTATTCACAACATAGTTTTTGTTACATGCTTTAGATGAGAAAAATCCCAATAAAGTGATTGTACAGAAGCTATCCCTGTTAGCGGAAGGCAGGGATGAAGTGTTTCTTGACCTCACAAGTAAGTGTTGTGTTTTTATGTGACTATGATTGTTTACTGGACTCCACTTCTGGGAGGTTGTGTGTAGTTTGTGATCTGTGTGAATGTTTACAGGACTCCACATGAGGGAGGTTGTGTGAAGTATGTGATCTGTGTGAATGTTTACAGGACTCCACTTCTGGGAGGTTGTGTAGTATGTGATGTGTGATGTGAATGTTTACAGGACTCCACTTCTGGGAGGTTGTGTGAAGTATGTGATCTGTGTGAATGCTTACAGGACTCCACTTCTGGGAGGTTGTGTGTAGTATGTGATCTGTGTGAATGTTTACAGGACTCCACTTCTGGGAGGTTGTGTGGAGTATGTGATCTGTGTGACTGCTTACAGGGCTCCACTTCTGGGAGGTTGTGTGTAGTATGTGATCTGTGTGAATGTTTACAGGACTCCACTTCTGGGAGGTTGTGTGAAGTATGTGATCTGTGTGAATGTTTACAGGACTCCACTTCTGGGAGGTTGTGTGTATTATGTGATCTGTGTGAATGTTTACAGGACTCCATGGGAGGTTGTGTGTAGTATGTGATCTGTGTGAATGTTTACAGGACTCCACTTCTGGGAGGTTGTGTGGAGTATGTGATCTGTGTGACTGCTTACAGGGCTCCACTTCTGGGAGGTTGTGTGTAGTATGTGATCTGTGTGAATGTTTACAGGACTCCACTTCTGGGAGGTTGTGTGAAGTATGTGATCTGTGTGAATGTTTACAGGACTCCACTTCTGGGAGGTTGTGTGTATTATGTGATCTGTGTGAATGTTTACAGGACTCCACTTGAGGGAGGTTGTGTAGTATGTGATCTGTGTGAATGTTTACAGGACTCCACTTCTGGGAGGTTGTGTGTATTATGTGATCTGTGTGAATGTTTACAGGACTCCACTTCTGGGAGGTTGTGTGTAGTATGTGATCTGTGTGAATGTTTACAGGACTCCACTTCTGGGAGGTTGTGTGTAGTATGTGATCTGTGTGAATGTTTACAGGACTCCACTTCTGGGAGGTTGTGTGTATTATGTGATCTGTGTGAATGTTTACAGGACTCCACTTCTGGGAGGTTGTGTGTATTATGTGATCTGTGTGAATGTTTACAGGACTCCACTTCTGGGAGGTTGTGTGTATTATGTGATCTGTGTGAATGTTTACAGGACTCCACTTCTGGGAGGTTGTGTGTATTATGTGATCTGGGTGAATGATTACAGGACTCCATTTCTGGGAGGTTGTGTGTAGTATGTGATCTGGGTGAATGATTACAGGACTCCACTTGAGGGAGGTTGTGTGAAGTATGTGATCTGTGTGAATGTTTACAGGACTCCACTTGAGGGAGGTTGTGTGTAGTATGTGATGTGTGATGTGAATGTTTACAGGACTCCACTTCTGGGAGGTTGTGTGTATTATGTGATCTGTGTGAATGATTACAGGACTCCATTTCTGGGAGGTTGTGTGTAGTATGTGATCTGGGTGAATGATTACAGGACTCCACTTGAGGGAGGTTGTGTGAAGTATGTGATCTGTGTGAATGTTTACAGGACTCCACTTGAGGGAGGTTGTGTGTAGTATGTGATGTGTGATGTGAATGTTTACAGGACTCCATTTCTGGGAGGTTGTGTGTATTATGTGATCTGTGTGAATGTTTACAGGACTTCACTTGAGGTTGTGAATAGTATATGATCTGTGTTACTAAGTGGGTTGATAGCTTTTGGAAGGTTATACTTAAACACCTTGTACCATCTTTCTCATCACTAGAACCTGAAGATGAGATTAAGAATGAAAAGTTTACTCTGAAGGAAGGCTGCAAGTATCAAATCAAGATATACTTTTATGTACAGAGGGACATCGTTGTTGGTCTTCGATATGAGCACAAACTCTACAAAATGGGTATTCAAGGTGAGTATTTAGAACAGAGGGACATCGTTGTTGGTCTTCGATATGAGCACAAACTCTACAAAATGGGTATTCAAGGTGAGTATTTAGAACAGTGTAGACAAGTTGCAGGCTTGAATGTAGTCAGCATGTTTTAGAATGTTGTATGTAATGTGTTTTAGAATGGTGTATGTAGTGAATGTGGTTTAGAATGGTGAATGCAGTGTGTTTTAGAATGTTGTGTGTGGTGTGTTTGTTTTAGAATGTTGTGTTGTGTGTTTGTTTTAGAATGTTGTGTTGTGTGTTTGTTTTAGAATGTTGTATGTATGTGGTTGTTTTAGAATGGTGAATGTAGTGTTTTAGAATGTTGGATGTAGTAAGAGTGTTTTAGAATGTATATAGTGAGTGTGTTTTATAATGGTGAATGTAGTGAGTGTATTTGATTGATTGATTTAGAATGGTGAATGTGTTTTACAATGTTGTATGTAGTGAGCCTGTTTTTTAATGTTTTCTGCAGAGTGTGTTTTGGAATAGTGTATGTAGTGTGTCTGTTTTGGTATGTTGTATGTAGTGAGTGAAACTGTTTTATAGCAATGAATTTATTGAGTATGTTACATTTACCCATTCACAATAACAACAAATATTGCACAACTGAGCACTCGTGATCCAACATGAAAGGAACTCACCATTGTTAGTTAGTTAGTTAGTTAGTTAGTTAGTTAGTTAGTTAGTTAGTTAGTTAGTTAGTCGAGGTTCCAACTTCACGGCAACGGGTCGTCCCCATTATGCTCCGTTCCTGTGCCAGTGAATATCACACAAAATGCTCCCCACTGTCCAATGTGAAAAGTGGAACAGACAGGAGTCTCGGCATTCAAACAGCCCGCACAGGTACACTGTGCATAATGCCGCCACCAGAATGCCAACACAAAAGTCCTCCACAGAAACCACAGTTTATCGTCGATGGAATGGGCAGTCACCAGAAAGACCTCACTGACCCGGGTTTTCTCACATGGCTCTGTCTATCCGCAGGGCGACCCGCCGAAAGCTTAGCATAAAGCACAAACTCCACAGCTCCGGTGCCGACTCACCATAACTTTAAATGAAGTGAATGTGTATCAGAATGGTGAATATAGTGAGTGGCCAATCTTGTGTGACATGTCTGCCACTTCATAAACTGACCAATCTTGTGTGACATGTCTGCCACTTCATAAACTGACCAATCTTGTGTGACTGGTCTGCCACCTCACAAACTGACCAAACTTGTGTGACATGTCTGCCACTTCATAAACTGACCAATCTTGTGTGACTGGTCTGCCACTTCATGAATTGACCAATCTTGTGTGACTGGTCTGCCACCTCACAAACTGACTAAACTTGTGTGACATGTCTGCCACCTCATGAACTGACAAATCTTGTGTGACATGTCTCCCACATCACAAACTGACCAATCTTGTGTGACATGTTTCCGCACCTTACAAACTGACCAATCTTGTGTGACATGTCTGCCATCTCACAGACTGACCAATCTTGTGTGACATTCTCACCCCACAAACTGACCAATCTTGTGTGACATGTTTCCGCACCTCACAAACTGACCAATCTTGTGTGACATGTCTGCCATCTCACAGACTGACCTATCTTGTGTGACATTCTCATCCCACAAACTGACCAATCTTGCGTGATATGTCTTTCACCTCACACACTGACCAATTTTGTGTGACATGTTTACCACCTCAAACTGACCAATTTTGTGTGACATGACTCACATGTCACAAACTGACCAATCTTGCATGACATGTCTCACACCTCACACACTGACCAATCTTGTGACATTTTTCCCACTTCACAAAGTGACCAACCTTTTGTGACATATTTCTCACATCAGAAACTGACCAATCTTGCATGATATGTCTCACCTCACACACTGACCAATCTTGTGTGACATGTCTCCCGTCTCACAAACTGAACCTCACAAACTGACCAATTTTGTGTGACATTCTCACCTCACAAACTGACTAATCTTGTGTGACATTCTCACCTCACAAGCTGTGTTGAAGTATTTGCGATGCATCTGAGGTAGAATCCAGCTTGGACTGACCACATATTTGTATCCTCACACAGTGAGCTGCATGAAGCAGATGATGGGGAGCTATGGGCCTAAACCAGAGCTTCAGTCCTTCACCACGCCAGTAGAAGAAGCCAAAAGTGGCATGCTGATGCGGGGCGAGTACAAGATCAAATCAAAGTTCACTGACGATGACCAGAACAAGTACGTCTCCTGGGAATGGAATCTGGCTGTTAAAAAGGACTGGGATTAACTGCTAAATATTAGAACTGCTGAGCAACCCTTATATTTGTCTCTGACCAGAGCTAGCTGTTACATGTCTCTAATGGCTAGTTTGATTTCTGTGACAGATTTATGTTCGTATATTTATATGTTGTTATTGACAACTGACTTTAGAAGCAGAAGCTCTTTTGCATAACTATTGTTTTATGACCTATTTAGCTGTGAAGTAAGTCAAGCTTGCGTGAATGTTTTGTGACATTTATGCTAGCAGTGTATGTTTGATGAAAATCAGGGTTGCCACGGCAACTGTCAAAAGACAAAGACTCATAAATAACAAGCTGACACATTCATCGAGTGACAGAGGGCATTAAAGTTCTGTGTGGCATGTGAAAAATAGTAATTAGGAGATGACGAAAGGACATACAGATACAGGTCAACCATTAGTCCAAAGTCTTTATTAATTAAAGAAAAAAAACATTTAAATACCCCAAAAAAAAAAAAAAATCTGGCAAATTGAACTAGCACAAGCACAAATAAGTAATTCACATGTTTCAACACATACAAAAATGAGTGATATTTGAGTTTTCTAGAAAAGTAGTCTTGTCTTTTTGTTGGTTGATGAAGACTTTGGTGACAGTTTTTGCTGGTGTCTGTGTGTGTCTATTATTTTGTTGCTTCATAGTTTTATTTTGTGTTTGGTAACTTTTCTGTATCAGCTTGGCAGCACGTAGCTTTGTTTTCTTCTTCAGTACCATATATAGAATGTTTACTATTGTATGTGTCTGAGACTTGGACAATACCATATATAGAATGTTTACTATTGTATGTGTGTGAGACTTGAACAATACCATATATAGAACCTGTACTATTGTATTGGGCAGTATCAGCCAATTAAGAGAGGTGTTAGACAGGGATGTGTGATGTCTCCAGATCTTTTTTCCCTATACAGTGAAAATATTTTCAGAAATGTAGAGGATATAAATGGAATCAGCATTGGAGGATGAAACATCAATAACATTAGATATGCAGATGATACAGTATTAACTGCAGACAATGCGCAGGACCTGCAACAATTAGTAGATGCGGTTGTTGTACACAGTGAGCAACTGGGGTTAGAATTAAATTGTAAAAAGACTCAGGTTATGGTTGTCACCAGGAAGGAAGAAGTGCCACAATGTAATATACAAGTAAATGGAAATATTCTTCAACAAGTGAATCGGTACAATTATCTTGGAACAGTCATAACATCTGATGGGAGATGCCTTGAAGAGATTAGAACAAGAATCGCCATGGCGAAAGTAGCCTTTAGCAAGATGAAAAACATTCTGACCAATAAAAAGATGTCAATTGAAACGAGAAAAAGAGTGTTGAGGGGATACATAGAGCCTGTTCTTTTGTATGGATGTGAAACTTGGACAATGAGCAGTCAAGCTGAAAAGCATCTGATGGCTGCAGAAATGTGGTTTCTGAGGAAAATGCAAAGAATACCATGGGCAGACAGAAAAACCAATGACCAAGTACTACAGGAGACAAATGAACATCGTAAACTGATTAGAGAAATTATACGTAGACAGTCAAAATTTTTTGGACATGTTATGAGAAGAAATGGATTGGAGAACTTAGTGACAGCTGGCAAGATCGAAGGGAACAGACCAAGAGGAAGACCGAGAGGAAAATACCTGGATGGCTTGGCCACATGGCATGGACGAGACAAGAACACTGAGCTGATCCACGACACTGGTGATCGAGTGAAATGGCGAGTCATGACCGCCCACGCTTTCCGGCATGGCACATGATTGAATGATTGACTATTGTATGTATGTGAGACATGGACAATAAGCAGTTAAGCTGAAACACCTAATGACAGAACAGATCTAGATTTTGAGGAAAATGCAAAGACGACAATGCACTGAGAGACAACCAACTGGGCAGTTTGAGAAGCTCCAGAAAATGCCATTTTGATGAGAAAATAATGGATGTTACAGTCGAGATTTTGTGGCCGTGTGATAGGTGGCTGACTTGAAACCTTTGTGACCACTGGCAGACTTCATGGAAACAGGTTAGCTCTTAAAGGATAGTTTCTGTAAAATTGCTCTCTCTCTCTCTCTCTCTCTCCCCCTCTCTCTCTCTCTCTCTCTCTCTCTCTCTCTCTCTCTCTCTCTCTCTCTCTCTCTCTCTCTCTCTCTCTCTCTCTCTCTCTCTCTCTCTCTCTATATATATATATATATATATATATATATATATATATATGAATTAAATGAGATGCTCCACACCAGGGTCTGGGCGAAGCCGGGCAGGGTCAGCTAGTATATATATATATATATATATATATATATATATATATATATATATTTTTTTTTTTTCTGTGACTTTTCATGATGATAGAATTCTTTTAAGTTTTTAGTGGAAGAATTTTTGTTGAGTTTTCATGATGGTAGATTTTCTTACTTTTCATTATGGTAGCATTTCTTAGTTTTCATTGTGGTTGAATTTCTTTGAGTTTTTATTACGCTAGAACTTCTTAAGTTTTTGTGATGATAGAAATTCTTTGAGTTTTCTTAATGATAGAATTTAATGTCGTATTTATGTACATGTACGAATGTGTAAAAGATATAACCAGGACAACACAAAACCAACAGTTTGGTAGACATTACCTGCCATGAGTAGTGGCAAACCATTTCAAACTCTTGGATGTGTTGGGCTCCAGATACTTCCTTTCATTTCTTAACCCTTTACAGGGCACACATTTTTCCATTTTGTAACGGAACCAGCAAGATTTTTAAGGTTTAGGATTAGGGTTACGTTAGTAAAAACATCAAATCTAAGGTGTCAGTGAAGATATTTTTGTAAAATAAAAAACAAAAATGAATGAAGATTGTTTTACTCACATGTGATCCAATAATGTTGCTGGTAATGCACATATGAACATAAGTATTTACAAAGTGCAACATATTGTTTGTGATTGTCAGTCATCTATACACTATTTACAAATACTCAGTCAACTGCTCACTTTCTTCAAAGTCAGAAAGATCCAAAGTGTTACACTACTTATGCTAATATCACAAAAATCTATATATATGTCTCTTAAATTGAACCCAAAAAAAATCTCTGCTATCACTTGAAGAATCGTTGAAATCCATTTTGAAAAACAAAGCATAAAAACCCTGAAAACTATTTTAAAATCCAATCAAATTTAAAGAACACGCTTGAAAATGGTGCACATGCTATTAAGTTATCGACAACACCAGATGTAAACAATGGGAAGTCTCGCAAAGTCTCGAGATCGCGTGATTACAACGCTTAGTTGTCAAGGACGCTTTTGACCGTTTTGCCCATTCAGTAGTACAGATGCTTTCGGCCGCTGTGCCCTGTAAAGGGTTAAGAATGAAAAAGAATTGACGAAGGTCAGTTGTCTGTTCGGTGTAGCCACAAGGCATCACAGGAAACCAGACCACTGGCCTCGTCCAAGACTAATTGGCTTACAGGCATGGCATGTGATGATGTTTGTATGGCCTGGACAGAACACATACCTGATCCAGGACTCGCCGGCTTACTGTCATGGCACGTGATGATGATAGTAGCACTGTACAAGTGTACTGGTGTTTTGGTAGTTTGTGTAAAATTTTTGATCTGTACAAGTGTACTTGGATAGTCTGACATTTCTACTTTGACAAAATGGGTCAAGAATGATCATTCTTGGGTTTTCTGTTTATGGAATACAGTTTTGGTTGATGGAGGTGTCGGTAAGGTTTTTTTGGTCAGTTTCATGTTTTTTATTTGAATTCAGATGTTGGTATGTTGATTCATAATGATTAGACTACGTTCATGGAAACACTTAGATTAGGTTTGTGACAACTTTAAGGCTTCTCACAAGATCAGACATGGTCCAAGGGAACGTCACAGACAGTCCTAGGGTAGATCACAGACAGTCCTGGGGTAGATTAAGAAATATGAGACAGTCATTTGCTAGACAAATAAATCTTGTATATAATAAAGATACATTATTCTTCGGCTTAGAGATATAATATCTCATTCTAGATCTTGACATATATTTCTGATATCCTCCGTGGTATTCATAAATGTTTCTGAGGACTGGCATCTTGCAGTCTTGACAGACGATAGTTTGTAAAATGGGGTTATCTCTCCGTAACACAAAGTCTGGGCTGAATTTAGAGACCATGTGTTGCCCATGCAGCATGAACGATCTCTCGGCCTTTCGAGTTTACTCTAGAGGAAAGGTGACACCAATATGTCTGGAACAAGACAAGCTGCCAGATCAGCAAAGCAATGCTCTAATTGTCCACCTGTCGGAGCTTTGATCCTAGACCAGTTACCAACCAAGGCTTAGGGCCTGGTCTGCCCTGCCATGACATTTAGTCTTTAGGTTGCATTTCCTTGCACCAGGGTAAGGCTTGTAGCCTCCCAATTGCGCTCTTCCGCCCGAACAATGTGAACGCAATGTCGGGTTTGGTAAGCGCCGCCCAACATTCGGCGTTATCAGAAAGCAGGTAGTACCGTCTACTGTCATACGGTAGCTTAGTCATATCTGACTAAGACCTGACATAAAATGTTTCTGATATTTACAGATATTTCTGACATCTCCAATCTTTCAAAAATATTTCTAATATTCTGCAAGATATTTACAGAAATTTCTTATATTTTCCAACATATTTACAGATATTTCTGATTTCTCTAAAGTAGTCATAAATATTTCATTTCTCCACAAATTTTCATGAAAGTTTCCGACCTTCTATTAGATATTCATAAGTATTTTTGATATTCCTCTATATGCTTAATATTTCCTCAAAATGCTTAATATTTCTGATATTCCCAGATAATTACACATATGTCTCCAACTTGCTATTGTCCAAGTATTCACAAATATGTCTGTTGTTGTCCACGATAATTTACAAATATTTATGATACTCTCTGAGGTATTATAAATATTTATGTTTTCCAATAAGATATTCACTCATGTTTTATCATCTCCGAGGTATTCACAGACATTTCTATTACCCTCCGAGATATTCATAAACATTTTGATATTCAACATTTACTTAATATATTTATTTACTGAGTGGAAACAATTTTGGTAACATTTGTCTGGGCAACATGAAATAGAATAATAAGATCATGCATCAGTGTGTGTGCGTCGTGCGTTAGTGAGTGAGTTAGTTATGTGTGTTGTTTCTGTAAGTTGGCTCTCTGTATGTCTTTCTTGTAGCAAGTCGTGTACTGGTATAATATGCGGTTGCTTGATCCGATCACACCTCACAGCATTTATGGTTGTTGCCAGCAGGAATATTTCCTCACATGGTGCTGCATTAGTTTCACACGTGGAGTAGTGGGAGAGAAGGAGAAGTGCGCACTTAGAAACCACACATCTTCTGGGGAGAGTCTGTAACCAGTGAATGGTAAGTGTTGACACAACACATTCATAGAAACTGTAGCCAGTTCTAGACTCTTGGTAACAACCAGTTTCTAGTTGTGTAAACTTGGAATTATCCAGTTTCTAGTTATTTGAGACTCTTGGTAACAACCAGTTTCTAGTTGTGTAAACTTGGAATTATCCAGTTTCTAGTTATTCTAGACTTGGTAACAACCAGCTTCTAGTTGTGCAAACTTGGAATTATCCAGTTTCTAGTTATGTAAACTTGGAGACAATCAGTTTTTAGTTATGTAGACTTAGAAACAACCAGTTTCAAGTTATGTAGACTTGAAATTATCTATTTTCTAATTATTCTAGACTTGCAAACAGCCAGTCTCTAGTCATTCTAGACTACAACAACCAGTATTTGCTTATTTTAGACTTGGTAACAATCAGTGACTATTTTGTGTAGCCACAGACATTTTTTGATATTCTCTGCAATATTCACAGATATTACTGATATTTCCTGAGATATTACAAATATTTCTGTTATTGTCAAGATAATTTGCAACTATAAATATTGGTTTCCCAAGCAACATATTGAAACATACTTCTGATATTCTCCGAGATATTCACAAGCATTTTTGATATTCAACATTTACTTACTATGTTTATTTACTGAGTGGAAACAATTTTGGTAACATTTGTCTGGGCAACATGAAAAAGAATAATAAGATCATGCATCAGTGTTGGCGTGTGTGTTTATTATTTGTGTTGTTTCTTTAGGTTGGTTGTCAGTAGATCTTTCTTGTATCAAGTTTTGTGCTTCTATATGTGCTGTTTTGTTTTTAATGCAAAGAATGCCATGGGTGGACAGAACAATGAATGAGGCACTCTTTCTAGAAACACGTGAAAACCATAAATTGTTTAGGGAAATTACTTGTAGACAATCAAGATTTGTTGGGAATGTTTTGTGAAGTGGTAAACTTGAAAACTTGGTGACAGCTGACAAGCAAAACGAGGGAAAGGATGGCAAAGAGACTTCTGGATGACTTGGCCGCATGGCATAACCTGGACAAGAACACAGACCTGATCCTGGATGGGTGGTCATGTTAGATGCAAACCATGAACACCCATGTCTACTGTCATGTCACATGATGATGATGATACTAGATGTTGCTTAAGCAGATTACATTATTTGTGTGTGTGTGTGTGTGTGTGTCACTCACTGGCTTTTGAACTCGAGCGTGCTCCATACATGCTACTTCTGGTAGCACTAGACATAATTTTACATGTGGGTTAGCTTTCCCTATTACCATTGTCCCTGTACATCAGGCCAACCAACTCCAACATCACATGTACTTGTAATTTACATCCCCAAGTCAAGGACGAGAAGTCAACAGTTATTGTTAGCAGGGATGTTATCTGACAAGGTGCTTCATGTGTTTCATTTTTTCGGCGAGGATCCTGAAATACTTTGAGTAGATTTTTAACTCGAAATTTTGCCCGGGCAGCGCCGTTAGGCTATTCTTTTTCGATTTCCAACTGCCAGGGGATTTTTTACGTGCTCAACAATACACACGGGCGTCCTATCTCACTACCCAGAGACCAGGGGAAATTTTATTACTGGAAGTCCAGGTTGATTTTTTTAATAAATCCCGGTCCTCACCGGGGCCTGAACCCGGGACCTCCAGCACTCTAGGCGGACACCCTACCTCGAGACCACTCAGCCCACCTCGATTTCGAGTTAAAAATCTACCCAAAGTATTTCAGGATCCTCGCCAATGCAACGGAGTTCGTGCATTGAGCTGCGTTTCTCCAGACTCCACTTATGGGTTAAAACGTGTGCCGTGATGTTGATCCAACGACTAAAACTAAACTAGTTTCATATTTGAAGGAGTGGGAAACAGGGAGAAAGATACGCCATACACTACAGAAGAGCACATTTAGAAACCACACATCTTTGGAGAGAGACTGCGTTAGTTATGCAGACTTTGAAACAACCAGTTTCTGTTTATGTACACATTGAAACAACCAGTTTCTGTTTACGTACACTTTGAAATAACCAGTTTTTATCTACGTAAACTTGGAAACCACCAGGTGTTAGTTATGTAAACTTTGAAATAACCAGTTATTGACTTTAAGACTGTAGCCATATTTTAGTTAGTCAAGACAGAAAGTGTGTCAAGACTATAACCAGTTTCTGCTTATTGTAGACTTGGCAACAACAGTGAATATGTATTGTACTAGGAAACAACATTGAATATATATTGTAGACTTGGAAACAACAGTGGCAAATAACAAACAAACAAAACAACCCCCCCCCCCCCCACACACACACACACACACACATAAGTCCTCTAGCACAGTGTTGGGCACTTGTATATTATATCTTGTTGGTCGGATCGCTCCTCTCCTCCGGGGTGGGGGTGGGGGGCAAACCCACAACCAAGTTGTCTAGAGGAAGAGATGCTGCTGAAGATGACGTGCTTCTTGGAGTGCGGCTCCGTGAGCCATGAGCGGATTACCAAGCAGGTAACACAACAGCAAAGAGGTATACTGGTGTATAGCGAACTGCCGGCGTGGAGGCGACGACAGAGGAGAACCGGCCAGGGAAGAGGCTGAATTCTCACGTCCAAAGGTGCTAGAATATATGTGAGGGCACAAAGCGCCGAGTGCACGATACTCTCCTCCCCGAGGGAGGGAGGCCTGGGAGCAGACACAGTTCGCAGTTGTGGGACAAACACGAAAACAACGCAAAGTCTCGATGTATGGTTCGAACTGACAGCAGGCGAAAGACACCCGGAGTCATGGTCTGGTTGGTTTCTTCCCCCCCCCCCCCCCCCCAATCCTTCTTAGAGAGTGTCAGACAGGAAGGTAAAAGGCTGAACTATTCCGGGAGGGGGAATGCTTCTGACGACCAGAAGATTCTAGTCGTACTTACTCCGATGCTGGTTTTATCACTTAACAGTGCTGAGCGTGTTTCCAAACCATCAGACCAGTCAGTTGCATGAACTTTACAGGACGCTGCAGTCAACCATGGCATTAATTGACTGTGATTTACTAGACATTTATCGTTACACAGTTTGCAATTGTTTTCAGAATGACCGACGCTTATACCGTCGAAATCAACGCAAAGCGATCTCAGTTCCCGAATCGGCTGCTGCTGATTTCGCTCCATCGACCTGATATGTGATGGGGAGCTGTGTTATACTAACCGCCAAGGCACGGTGGTCGACGACTAACTAACTAACATTACAGCCGCGGGAGTGCTGACTAATAAACAACATTACAGCCGCGTGAGAACTGACTAATAAACAACATTACAGCCGCGTGAGAACTGACTAATAAACAACATTACAGCCGCGTGAGAACTGACTAATAAACAACATTACAGCCGCATGAGAACTGACTAATAAACAACATTACAGCCGCGTGAGAACTGACTAATAAACAACATTACAGCCGCGTGAGAGCTGACTAATAAACAATATTACAGCCGCGCGAGTGCTGACTAATAAACAACATTACAGCCGCGTGAGAACTGACTAATAAACAACATTACAGCCGCGCGAGAGCTGACTAATAAACAACATTACAGCCGCGCGAGTGCTGACTAATAAACAACATTACAGCCGCGTGAGAGCTGACTAATAAACAACATTACAGCCGCGTGAGAGCTGACTAATAAACAACATTACAGCCGCGTGAGAGCTGACTAATAAACAACATTACAGCCGCGTGAGAACTGACTAATAAACAACATTACAGCCGCGTGAGAACTGACTAATAAACAACATTACAGCCGCGCGAGTGCTGACTAATAAACAACATTACAGCCGCGTGAGAGCTGACTAATAAACAACATTACAGCCGCGTGAGAGCTGACTAATAAACAACATTACAGCCGCGCGAGTGCTGACTAATAAACAACATTACAGCCGCGTGAGAGCTGACTAATAAACAACATTACAGCCGCGTGAGAGCTGACTAATAAACAACATTACAGCCGCGCGAGAACTGACTAATAAACAACATTACAGCCACGTGAGAACTGACTAATAAACAACATTACAGCCAGTGAGAACTGACTAATAAACAACATTACAGCCGCGTGAGAACTGACTAATAAACAACATTACAGCCACATGAGAACTGACTAATAAACAACATTACAGCCACGTGAGAACTGACTAATAAACAACATTACAGCCGCGTGAGAACTGACTAATAAACAACATTACAGCCGCGGGAGTGCTGACTAATAAACAACATTACAGCCGCGTGAGAACTGACTAATAAACAGCATTACAGGCGCGTGAGAACTGACTAATAAACAACATTACAGCCGCGTGAGAACTGACTAATAAACAACATTACAGCCGCGTGAGTGCTGACTAGTAAACAACATTACAGCCGCGCGAGTGCTGACTAATAAACAACATTACAGCCGCGTTGAGTGCTGACTAATAAACAACATTACAGCCACGGGAGTGCTGACTAATAAACAACATTACAGCCGCATGAGAACTGACTAATAAACAACATTACAGCCGCGCGAGTGCTGACTAATAAACAACATTACAGCCGCGCGAGAACTGACAAATAAACAACATTACAGCCGCGTGAGTGCTGAGTAATAAACAACATTACAGCCGCGTGAGTGCTGACTAGTAAACAACATTACAGCCGCATGAGAACTGACTAATAAACAACATTACAGCCGCGTGAGTGCTGACTAGTAAACAACATTACAGCCGCGTGAGTGCTGACTAGTAAACAACATTACAGCCACGTGAGTGCTGACTATTAAACAACATTACAGCCGCGTGAGTGCTGACTAGTAAACAACATTACAGCCGCGTGAGAACTGACAAATAAACAACATTACAGCCGCGCGAGTGCTGACTAATAAACAACATTACAGCCGCGTGAGTGCTGACTAATAAACAGCATTACAGCCGCGCGAGTGCTGACTAATAAACAACATTACAGCCGCGCGAGAACTGACAAATAAACAACATTACAGCCGCGTGAGTGCTGACTAATAAACAGCATTACAGCCGCGTGAGTGCTGACTAGTAAACAGCATTACAGCCGCGTGAGTGCTGACTAATAAACAGCATTACAGCCGCGTGAGTGCTGACTAATAAATAACATTACAGCCGCGTGAGTAATGAACGGGTTTTCATACCATTCTTTCATTCAGTAGCATGTCCTTTGCAGAACCTCGCTCCTATAACAACCTGCCGGAAAACCTCTCGGTCATAAGCAAGATGTCCCACGTCCGATATACCCATCCGGAGTTCATCCGCCACATCCTGCACCCATCTTCTCTTTGGCCTTCCTCTTCCCTTCTTCCCGGGCATATACCCCTCCATTATATTTTTCTCCAAACTTTCGTGACGTTTCATGTGACCAAAATAATAAAAAAAATTTGTATTTTGATTTTAGTTTTATCCTCTTTATTTTATGTATCCAAGATTTTCTTAGAACCCGTCTAAAACATTTATAATCAAAGGTATTTATGCGCTGTTCAGCTTGTTTAGTAAGTGTCCAGGTCTCACAGGCGTACTTTGCAATGGGGAAGCTACATTTATTTACAAGTCTAGTTGTTGTAGCTCTGTCTGTCCCACTCAACAATTTATTCACTTGTGTTAGGTTTATGAAGAGCAATAGATATTCGCCGTTTAATTTCTTTCATTGTGTCACCATTATTGGTAATCAATGACCCAAGATATTCGAAATTTTCCACCACCTCCAATTTTTCCTCATTAACGTATATTTCTTTCTCCATAATATATATTTTTTTAAAACATATGCATTGTCTTTCTTTTTACTATGTTAAGTTATAAGTTGTTTCATACTATGCGATATATTATAAATATACTGGATGACACTGTCCAGCACTTACGAGCAACGACAGGAAAGAAGGTGACATGAGAGCCCGGCCGTACACCATCAGTCTGAAACACAACACTTGATGGATCATTAATCCTAGATTTAGACAGCCTCAGGGGTGTCCGCTTCTTGTTGACGTCACATAGCCGCTCTCTGTCTCCATGGCAACACAGTTCGGGATTTGGTTGCTTGGCAACGCCTCTCCAGATCGGCCGTGATCGATAACTGTCTTCCGGTGCTTATCACCATCATCCGTGCGAGTGACTCGTAACTACTGGTCACAATGGTCGTTCTTCCTCTTCTTCTTCTCTCCTTTTGTCGAGGCGATTGCATCACACCATGTTATGCACATCAGAGACAAGGGCATGGATTTGTGTCAAGTTTACTTCTTCTAGACAGATCCCATCCAACTTCATGGCTCTTTCTACCCGTGGCTAGGTTTCCTTCCTATAGACAGATCCCATCCATGGTCAGGACTCTATCTACCCGTGGTAGGATTAGTTTTTCTGTCTGTCCATGGTATTCTTTGCATTTTCCTCAGAAACCACATTTCTACAGCCATCAGATGTTTTTCAGCTTGTCTGCTCATTGTCCACGCTTCACATCCATATAAAAGTACAGGTACAGGTTCTATGTAGCACTTCAACACTCTTTGTCTCAGTCCTAACTCAAAGTCCAAATTACCTTATATCGCTGATTCAACCCCATGATATGAATAACCAGCGTTTGAATTTATTTCATCTTCCTATATTTGTACAATGCAAGCTTAGCTTACTCTGCTGCTCTTTTATGGAACTACCTTCCACATATTTATATCTACTAAATATACGTATCTGTGTGTGTTTCTATTGGTCTATGTGTCTCCAGGTGTGTCTGTCTATCTGTTTGTCTGTGTGTCTGTTTCCACGAATGTCTGTTGATGTATCTAATTGTGCGTGCGTGTGTGTGTGTGTGTGTGTGTGTGTGTGTGTGTGTGTGTTGTGTGTTTGTAAAGATGTGTGTGTGTTCCTTGTGTACATGTCGTTATGTCTATGTGTCCTTTTATGTGTGTGTGTGTGTGTGTGTTAGTGTGTGTCTTTATCCCGGTACGTACTACGTACGCACGAACATCCATAGCCTATTTGTGTATATATGTATAGGTGTATACATAGGTAGGTAGACAGATAGGCAGGCAGGTAGGTAGATAGTTAAATTCTGAAATTGATTCCAATGTTCTGTAAAGGACATGCAACTAACTTGTGCAGTACTTGAACCAAACATCACGATTAACAATGAAGAAACTGAAAACGCCACAAACCACGAAAATCTTAACCCTATAATCAACAAGGGAGGATGCTAAAACAAGTCAGACCCAGACCCAGAGCAAGGCAGAGGAGGTCTTACGGTATATAGAACATGTGACACAAAACCAGCAGACAGATTACAGTATTTTTTATTTTTATTTAATTTATCTTTTCCAGGGCACCAAAAGAGTGTGAATCATGGACAATCTGGCAACCACTAAAGAAGAAACTCAGGGTGTTTACACGTTCATTTACAGAAAAGCTCTTAGAATATCGTAATGTAACCTGCGCGAGAATCGGTAGCGGTTTTCGTCGAGTTGGTAACTTACGGGGTATGTGAGCCGGTCGCTCAGAAAGCAATGGCAAACTACTGAGCGTAATCTTGCCTAGTACATCAACAGCAGCTGAAAAATGCTGATGTTGACTGCAACGTCCTGTAAGGGATATGCAACAACAACAAAAATTGTCTGGCGCATGTGCAAGTAAAAGAAAGAACTAGAAAGTAGAAAGAACTAGAAAGTAGAAAGAACTAGAAAGTAGAAAGAACTAGAGACTAGAGGACATTGGACAGCAATGGCGAACTATTGAACAGAAACTGCATGGGCAATCACAAACAGCAACACAATTATGGGGCTGATTGCGATACCCCGTAAAGAACATGCAAATAACTGTTTATCTGTCAACGTATTCTCAGTATTCTAGCTCCCCGTTCTTCCCCCTCCCTCTCCCGATCACACTTGCCAGTATATTACATCCACAAACCTGGTGTTATGACTTCCATGGACAGACACTCTGTCACACAGAATACTCTCATATGAAGGAATGCTGCGGTAACTGTGCTGCGTCGCCCTTCGTGGCTATGGCTGACTCGTGTCACATTTCCCAACTACCCCTTTTGCCTTGACCCCACTTGGGCATTGACCTCAACCAACCCACTTCGAGTTGCCCTATGTTTTGATCTCTGCTGCAGCTCCGTCCATGTTCTCCCAATTTTAATCTTGTCTGACTGTAATTCTCTTCACCGTGTGTTTTATCTCTCACAATTTTAATCTCGTCTGACTGTAGTTCTCTTCACCGTGTGTTTTATCTCCCCCAATATTAATCTCGTCTGTCTTTAATTCTCTTCACTGTGTTTTAGGTCTCGCAGTATTTCGTTAGGCCTTGTGGGTTCCAGATACTAAGTGTCTAGTTATACACTCCTCAAGTGTTCTCAGTGTGTGTTCTACCTGCGCCACAGTGTCTTTCCCTCATCTCTTGGTTCAGTGTGTTCTCAGTGTGTGTTCTACCTGCGCCACAGTGTCTTTTCCTCACCTCTTGTTTCAGTGAGTTCTCAGTGTGTGTTCTACCTGCGCCACAGTGTCTTTTCCTCACCTCTTGTTTCAGTGTGTTCTCAGTGTGTGTTCTACCTGCGCCACAGTGTCTTTTCCTCACCTCTTGTTTCAGTGTGTTCTCAGTGTGTGTTCTACCTGCGCCTCAGTGTCTTTTCCTCACCTCTTGTTTCAGTGTGTTCTCAGTGTGTGTTCTACCTGCGCCTCAGTGTCTTTTCCTCACCTCTTGTTTCAGTGTGTTCTCAGTGTGTGTTCTACCTGCGCCACAGTGTCTTTTCCTCAACGCTTGGTTCAGTGTGTTCTCAGTGTGTGTTCTACCTGCGCCTCAGTGTCTTTTCCTCACCTCTTGGTTCAGTGTGTTCTCAGTGTGTGTTCTACCTGCGCCACAGTGTCTTTTCCTCACCTCTTGGTTCAGTGTGTTCTCAGTGTGTGTTCTACCTGCGCCACAGTGTCTTTTCCTCACCTCTTGGTTCAGTGTGTTCTCAGTGTGTGTTCTACCTGCGCCACAGTGTCTTTTCCTCACCTCTTGTTTCAGTGTGTTCTCAGTGTGTGTTCTACCTGCACCTCAGTGTCTTTTCCTCACCTCTTGTTTCAGTGTGTTCTCAGTGTGTGTTCTACCTGCGCCTCAGTGTCTTTTCCTCACCTCTTGTTTCAGTGTGTTCTCAGTGTGTGTTCTACCTGCGCCACAGTGTCTTTTCCTCAACGCTGGTTCAGTGTGTTCTCAGTGTGTGTTCTACCTGCGCCTCAGTGTGTGTTCTACCTGCGCCACAGTGTCTTTTCCTCACCTCTTGTTTCAGTGTGTTCTTAGTGTGTGTTCTACCTGCGCCACAGTGCCTTTTCCTCACCTCTTGGTTCAGTGTGTTCTCAGTGTGTGTTCTACCTGCGCCACAGTGTCTTTCCCTCACCTCTTGGTTCAGTGTGCTCTCAGTGTGTGTTCTACCTGCGCCACAGTGTCTTTCCCTCACCTCTTGGTTCAGTGTCTTCTCAGTGTGTGTTCTACCTGCACCACAGTGTCTTTCCCTCACCTCTTGGTTCAGTGTCTTCTCAGTGTGTGTTCTACCTGCACCACAGTGTCTTTCCCTCACCTCTTGGTTCAGTGTCTTCTCAGTGTGTGTTCTACCTGCGCCACAGTGTCTTTCCCTCACCTCTTGTTTCAGTGTGTTCTCAGTGTGTGTTCTACCTGCGCCACAGTTTCTTTCCCTTATCTCTTGGTTCAGTGTGTTGTCAGTGTGTGTTCTACCTGCGCCACAGTGTCTTTTCCTCACCTCTTGGTTCAGTGTGTTCTCAGTGTGTGTGCTACCTGCGCCACAGTGTCTTTTCCTCACCTCTTGGTTCAGTGTGTTCTCAGTGTGTGTTCTACCTGCGCCACAGTGTCTTTTCCTCACCTCTTGGTTCAGTGTGTTCTCAGTGCGTGTTCTACCTGCGCCACAGTGTCTTTTCCTCACCTCTTGGTTCAGTGTGTTCTCAGTGTGTGTTCTACCTGCGCCACAGTGTCTTTTCCTCACCTCTTGGTTCAGTGTGTTCTCAGTGTGTGTTCTACCTGCGCCACAGTGTCTTTCCCTCACCTCTTGGTTCAGTGTGTTCTCAGTGTGTGTTCTACCTGCGCCACAGTGTCTTTTCCTCACCTCTTGGTTCAGTGTGTTCTCAGTGTGTGTTCTACCTGCGCCACAGTGTCTTTCCCTCACCTCTTGGTTCAGTGTGTTCTCAGTGTGTGTTCTACCTGCGCCACGGTGTCTTTCCCTTATCTCTTGGTTCAGTGTGTTCTCAGTGCGTGTTCTACCTGCGCCACAGTGTCTTTTCCTCACCTCTTGGTTCAGTGTGTTCTCAGTGTGTGTTCTACCTGCGCCACAGTGTCTTTTCCTCACCTCTTGGTTCAGTGTGTTCTCAGTGTGTGTTCTACCTGCGCCACAGTGTCTTTCCCTCACCTCTTGGTTCAGTGTGTTCTCAGTGTGTGTTCTACCTGCGCCACAGTGTCTTTTCCTCACCTCTTGGTTCAGTGTGTTCTCAGTGTGTGTTCTACCTGCGCCACAGTGTCTTTCCCTCACCTCTTGGTTCAGTGTGCTCTCAGTGTGTGTTCTACCTGCGCCACAGTGTCTTTCCCTCACCTCTTGGTTCAGTGTCT